>UFQX01000716.1:264197-406962 GCA_900497675.1 Arapaima gigas | reverse complement strand
CCCCCCCCCCCCCCCCCGAAATTAGGATATTAAGATATAAATGTGAACTGTGAACTACTTCATATGAACTGTAGACTTGCTGTCAGTGACCTATACTAAATTGTTATTCAAATGGTATTTCTGCTTAGATCATAGACCTTCAGAGAGGTGTAGGATCAAGTGGCAATGCTTATAAGGCTGCAGTAATATGCCTCTTTGTTTCACCACAGTAGGCTTTGCATTGTGGTGTTTTGTGAGTAATCGGTTACACAATCCCCTAGTAGAGGATATGTTGGGAAAACCAATTGTCAAAGGGCACAGTGTCATCTGATCATTAAACTTCTTCAACTCCTAGTTACTTTTATTATTTTTGCCAACAGGGAACAAAGTCACATGACAATTTAAGTTCCTTGGAGTTTACCTGGTTGGTTGTACCCGTATTTCAATCAGGGCTGTTTCCTGGAGGGCTGGGAGCTGCTATCTGGCAGGTTTTCAGGTTTTCCATCTTAAACTAAAAAACCTGAATGTTCACAACTGGCTCAGGAAAGTGAAAGTTCTTTTAAGGCAGTACTGTATTTACATGGTCTGTGCTGCAGTATTGCTGTACAGACACTAGTCTTCTAGGCCACGAGACTAGTGCTTTTAAGAAAATGTTAAATGTTTATGCACACACCCCACAGGTATTTAATCTCTTTTACAACACATCATGATTGAAATTCTAATTTGATAATTTTTTCATATCTGCTCCCCTGATGGGAATATTAATATAATGGAGAAAGACTTAAACATTGTGTGGCGTAAACAGGTCTTCCCTATGGACCAGAATGTTCACAGAGATGTTTCCATTAATAGCTCTATAAGGAGATGGAATAGGACACCAGGACAGGTTCAGAATGTAATGTGTTGTAACCAGGAAAGGCCTATTTAAAGGCAGCATCTTATTTCCAGTTCCGTTCTTTAGAAGTTGCAGTCATTGATTCAGTTGCTTAATCTGAGCGCATTAATCCGCAGGCAAGAACATGACAGGGCAGTAGTAAGGTGACAGCATGGGGTCTGAGTGCCTGGCTAATTCCTGTGTAAGTGTGGAGGAGCACTGGGTACAGATCAGTGTGAATGAATAAGGCGGCTTTCCAGGTAAATACGGTTGATACCTACTGGCTGCCTCCCTGCTGTTGCTTCCTTTAGAGGGCCCTATCTTCCAATAACTCCTGCAACAAACTCCACCAACAGGAACAGGTTTCAAAACATGGACCTTTTACATGTTTGGAGTCAGTGTGCAACGTGACATGAGGCGAGTGTCTAATAAACAGCCGTAGAAGAGTTGAGCACCATTTTTCCCCTCATTCCCGTTCAGATTGTTGGTCATTCGGACTGTTAGCAGAAGGGGAAGGAGCCTGCAGCGCCCATTTGTCTCTTTCCATACAGGAAATATAATCATAAAATGCATAAACCTAACCTTATGTCTGTGAGGTTTGAGATTCAGACAACTTGTTTATACTATATGCCCCAGCTCTTATTTTCTATGTTGGTGTGCTGCAGAACAGTGTTCCTCAGGGCAGGTGTTGTGCAGACCTTCTGTTACCCAGGCTAATTGTGTTTGGGATGCATTGATAGAAGCTGTCAACTCTGCATCCATAGCAACACCAAGGATGTGGCATAGTAGGCCCTTTTCGGTGGAGGGGGGGGGGGTTATTGCTACAAAACATGGTACTTTATTTTTGTTTTATGGGATCCATGTTCTGAATGAAGGAATCAGTCCTACTTGAAACTATGAAACTGCCCAGTGCCTTGAAAAGGAGTTTGCTTGTCTCTCTGGCAACTTAACCTCTTTTTTTGTCAGATTTTATTAAGATGGCTTTAGAAAACATTGTGGTTATATTCTATCACCTGCCCTCTCTGAACTATTGAAGTTCAGAAAAAACATCCCAAAATCCAAAGACATTATTAACATTAATGCCAGTTTATTTGTGTGTGGAGCTGTGGAGCTGCTCTGTGATGTCACAGGCTGTTCTCACACTAAATACTCTGGAATGCTGCCATATACTCTGCCTCGGAGCACGTTTTGAAAAACTTTTATTAAACTCTCAAAGTCTGGCTCCCACCAAAACCTAACATGTGGTCCTTGTTTATGCAGGGCGGGCCAGGGAGTTTATGAGCTGGGGCTGTGCACGTGCAGAAAGGCATATGTCAGAATATTTCAGTGGGTTGAGTGAGTGCAGGTTACAAGAGGTGTGTTTTGTAGCAGGCTAAAGTGTTTTTAACAACACTATGGAGCTCTGTTCAGGAGTTCACGTTTCTGAGGCATTAGGGAGAAGATTCCAACTTCTGTAGAGCCTGTGTGTACACTTTAGCTCTTGATGTTTGGGACAGTCGCTCTCCATTTATTAAAAAGCCCTCAAAAGGTATTTCAGGCTTGGTGCCTCTTCATATACCTTTATGTACTATTTAGTGATGAATCTATTTAAACACTACAAGTAAATCTGAACCATGGAGACATTGAATCCACTTCCAGCTTTCTGATTAAAGTGTATATGTGTTATGTGATCTTCTGTCCTCTCTGCCCATCAGGGATGTGGTCCCATGCCATGACAGTGCAGGACTACCAGGACCTGATTGATCGAGGCTGGAGAAGGTAGTACCTTACTTTTGTGCACCTGCGTTTCACAGTTTGTGTCTTACTATGGCTTACCCTGTAGTATTAAGGTACACTTCAGCTACATTTTTTGCAAAACATGATGCATGCTGAAACCAGACATTTTCCTTTACCTGTTATACATTAGATTCAAATCTCCATAGATGATGTGACTGGGGATGTCTTAATGGTTCATATGTGGCCTGCATGTTTCCTGTGGTCTGCAACAAAATATGTAAATCTATTCATGTGTGTCATAATTATAAATAATATAAATTTTCTTGTCGCGTCATTATACTTATCCCTCATTAACCCGTCCTAATTCTTTCCTGAAAGCTGATGTAGCATTGGAAAAAAAACATAATGATATTATTTATTGCATTATTAATTAAAGTCCATCCCAACTTCACCTGAGAATCAACTTAAATGAAGCCTAATATAAGGAAAAAGAATATATGTAACACATTATTAAAAAAAGAATTTAAAAAAATTTTGTTTAAAATTAATTTAAAAGTGATAACAGGTTTACTTTAATTTTGTGTGGTTTGGCTTGATTAAGACAAAGGCAGTATCGTTATTTGATGTCTCAGAATGAAAGGTTTGCCTTTGTGGTTTTAAGTGAACCTAACATGAGAAATACCTTTCACCAAGCTCTACCTGCTTTAAAACTTTTTCTTTTCCTCCCGCTTACGAGCCACTTGAGTGTGCTTTGTCGTCTCTACCTTAGCTGACACTTTAACTTTTCTATTATTTAGATGGCACATTTCAGAAATACAACAATATAATAAATATATGAATCATTAGACAATGAAATCACAAAGGTGAAAAACTGGCTGCAGACAGATTGATATACAAGTTATATTGTTCAGTAGCAGTTGGGTGCAACTTTCAAATGAGCTCTAGTCTGGGACAGCAACACAAGATGTTGCAGACTGGATTAATGAAAATACAGATGGATTAATGATAAGTGGTATGACAAAGTATTTAATGTTAGGAAATGAGTGTATAGTTATAGACATATGCACTTAATCACACACTGTTTGTTCAAAAAAAGCAAAACAATTTTTCAGCTAAATGTTTAACATTTATTATATTGCTTCCTATTTGGTTTTTTGGAGGGGTGGGTTACACGTGTGACCCTTGAACCAACTTACAATAATGATACTGGTCCCTGGTCAAAAAAGTTTGGAAGCTCCTGCTGTAAACTGTTATAATGTCTTACGTGAGGAAAAGAGAAAACATGGATGTTGAGCTTCCTGTGCTGTGTGGCTTTTAAAGAAATCATGATGATTGTGTTGTCTTATCTATTTCTGTTCTCTCCTTTTACACAGAAGTGGGAAGTATGTGTACAAACCAATAATGAATAAAACCTGCTGTCCACAGTATACCATCAGGTATGGTGTCTGGTGACAACAAAAAACATTACACAGTAATTGCACAGACATTATATCCAGAATTGATAAGTGAACCATGTTTTGGTCTTGTATCAGTTTCTGTCATTTTAATCTGGCAGCATTTACAAATTTGAATTAATTCTCACTGAGTCCCAGATTTTTTTTTTTTTAATATGAGTCATTACTATGATGCATCACAACCAGTTTCATCATGTTAGAAAGTCATACAGCTTTTCCTGTCTAGCAGTCATAGAAAGTCAACTTTTATGTGGTTTAATATTTTTCTTCCATTATCACTCAATGCAGTAGACAGCTGATATTTAATCAGTCTTGTTCAATTCTAACATGTATGGCTTCCTTGTTCAAATAGCTGAGCCAAAATAAACCATCCATTCTGAAATACATGTATTGTACTGCTGCTAAAGCATATCACTACCAGTTGGTCCCTCTTGTAGCACACAGCAGTACTTGGTATTCAGTAAGAAGTTTGTTATATTAAGTTTTTTTTTTTTTTTTTTTTTTTTTAGCTGAAACAGTTGAACCACAGCCGCTTTCCTTTATCAAGTTTCACTGGCAGGCAGTTTAGATCAAGGATCAGGCAGCTGCCAATGTTTCAAACACTTCTCAGATGAGCTTTTCCTTGTGTTTGATGTGGGATTTACAGCAGTTTGATAAATATCAGTCAGAAGTAATTAAGGAGGTGAGTTGACTGTATACCTACGATTGTGAACAAAACAGTCTGTCTTCAGAAAAAACACTTTCAGGACAGGGATGCCATAGTCCAGAGCTGTTCTTAAAAAGCGTGATGCATGAAGGGTTCATCATGGATGGTACACCAGACTATCTCACAGGGTGATAACGTCCGCAGTGGCACATGGACACACTAAAAGCAACTTGAGTCGACAGTTCTCCTGAAACATGTATTTGGACTGTGGAAGTCTGTGGAAATCCATGTAAAAAAGCGTAGATATCGCAAACTTCACACAGACTGAACCAGATTCCAACCTGTTTGGATCCAAAGCCCAGGAGCCCAGGCATCAGCACTAGCTGCGACAAATTCTGGAGATTTGTAAAGAAGGTTTTTTTTGGTTTCTATAAGTGTACGCTTATCACTGTAATGATGTGTTTGTAGGTGCCATGCATTACATTTTCAGCCATCAAAGACACACAAGAAGATTCTGAAGAAGATGAGCAAGTTCTTGTCCAAGGGAGAGATGCCAGCAGGACAATATGATGGTGAATATGTTTGCAGGAGTGCAGATGATTTTTCTGTAGCTTTAGGGCCCCTGTTTTCTAAGCTGTAGACTGAATGCACTAATACTTCTGTTTAATATTATCAATGAGTTGGTGAAATGCTGTGGATTTGAATCGAAATTCTAGCTTTTATGTTTCCAACCTAGAGGGAAATGTAAATATGTTGATATTGAAACTGTCTAGCTGGGTTTTTTTTTTGCCATCTTCTGGCAATTTGTTGATCTTTCTGAAGTTTAATAAAAGTGCTGCTGGACCCATTGGATTAATGCATTTCAGGGGAACCAATGGACTTGCATTGTGGGGATGAAGCACCTACAGATGGGCCCAAAGCACACAGTTCTGAAATTGAGAGGCCCATTTGCTCTGAGACCCCAGTCCAGGAGGGAGTTCCCAAGGCGGCGAAGTCAGAAACACCTTTACAGGAGCCAACACCCACGGCCTCTACACGAGGTCCAGCTGTCACTCCGAAGCCAGGTAACGTGGATTAAGGTTAAACAAATGTTAAATACTTTGTCAGACTTTTCATTTTTTAGTTTAATATATCTATGTGCAAGATTTTTATAGAACCTTGCCCTTAAAAAATTGGACTTTAATGTTTTACATATTGTGTAGATGATAGTAATTTAAAGAAAAAAGACTTGCTACAATGGAGTGGTGTCGTGTCACGTGTACCCTGCCACACACACTGCTTCCAGGGTGCTGCAGGTCACTGTGACTCTGCACTGAACAAGAATTTGTTCATAGCAGATGTTTGGAAGTATTGCAGTGTAGTTAATGTGTGGACAGCAGAGGGCAGCAGCTACTAAACAAAGCAGTGTGGGAAATTCCTTGGCAAAACTGAAGCCACAGTGTGCATGCAGGTTCCATAGTTGCCCTGCATTTTGACAGAGCAAACAATGTAATTTGTAGATCTTGTGATTACAAAAATGTCAGTCCAGTTTTAAAGTATGAGAAGTTACATCAGTTTTGTTTTGTCCAAAAATCCGTAACCAACAGGAAATTACAAATGTAGCAGCTGAGGGGGTTAAAGGGTAGCGATAAATTTCCTATAAAAGTTGTATTATTGTTATAATACTGTTGGATGACGAGGTACCATTTTAAATGCAATAATTGTGAAGGAGGCTTTCATGCTAAGAAAAATTGTCTGAACTCCCCAAAATGGAAAACACCTGCAGACCTTATACAGTGTTTTACTACATTGTGTTTTATTACTGTGGTCATGTTCCAACAATAAAGGGGTGGTGTCTTACTCCTTTGAGCAGAAGAGCGGCCCAAGAAAGACAGAGAATGTTTATGGAAAGAGTAAGAAAGTTCTCTTTAATACATACCTTGTCAGTCCCCCCCCCCACTGTGTCTGTGGTCTTTACCTTGTGCTCTTTGCTCAGTCGGGTTGGTTCTTACTCCTTAAAAATCATCACATGCATCTCATCTGCCTATTCAAAACGCATTGTGAAAAGAAAGAAACATAAACAGGGCTGAGGAAACTGGGCTGGCTTTTATTTATACATTTTTACAAACTTAGTCTCACATACTGTAAACACTCTTAAGCCATTCTTTTGTGTGGTTTGTTAAGGTTTCATTGCTGCTTTGGAAGCTTTTAACTTCATAGTGACTTCATGAACGCCATTGTCTCCATTCAGTCATGTTATGTTTTTGCTATGCATTTCGAATGGAGAAAAAGTGCGGTTGTGATAGATGGGGCCAGTTCCACAGTTGATGGTAACTACTCACACTGCAAGGACACCCAGTCTTACTTCTTCCTGTCGTAAACAGCTGTGTCTGTGATGACCATAAAAAAAAATGGGGTGATATGATACAGTCTGCTCTTACTTGGGGGAACCGGAGGAGGTTTTTAATGAGCTGTTTACTGCCAGAGTAGGGGGAGCTTGTGTTCCACAGGAAAGAATCTGTCACGTTTTTATTTATCTGTGGTGCTGCTGGTTGTTTTGTGGTGTTGAGAAATGCCCACAGCTCACTGTGTGACCAATGTGAGTGATGGTAGACTCAGGACAGAGCAACTCATGGGGGGGCAGTCAACTCAAGGAATAGTGAAGCAGGCCAGGAAGTAGAAACCCAAAACCCTTTTGGAAATGTGCCCTGTGACCCTCTTACACATGCAGACTGTGTTTATATTTGGTGTCCGGAAATGTGAGCTCTCTTCTGCAGCAGGCAGTGTTAAAGATTACTGGAAGGAGGAAGGGAGAGGAACTTCTTCCATTGTCATGATACTGAAGGAGTGTCAGTCCTGTATCTGCTGACAGAGGAAACAGTGGTTCTGGAGCAACTCATGGCACTGAGTAGTGGAGTGTCTAATACTGTCCTTTCAGCTGAAGTCTGCCTATACACAAACCGACTGTTTAATGTAGCAGGCTTTTGTCCCAGGAGATGGGTGGAACAGAATATTCCTGAAATTAAGTATTTTTGGGTATTGTATTCATCCTGAGTTAATTTTTGTGTTTATTTAGCTGAACACCTCACAATGTAGAACTGCTTACTGTTATGTATCACTTCATACAACAAGTTTTTTTTTTGTTGTTTTTTTGCTTTATTTGTTCAGGGTAAAGACCTTCACCAGGTGTATTATTAGTATTTTTTGAGTTCACCCACAGTGCTACCTCCTGCATTAGTTAACTGACAAAATTATTTTAACATTTAAATAAATTAAAAATGATCTAATTATTAGTGATCTTTTAGTGTATTATTATATTTTATTCTGTGTTAATCTAGTAATGTACACCATGGTTGAATTTAGTTCCAGGAAATGTGTAAAAAATAACTTTGCAGACTCTTGAGTGGGATCTATTCAGCTGGTAGAGTGGTGGTCTTTCCCCAGGGTGCCTGAATGTGAGATGCTGTCACATCAGTGTACGTGGCATAATGGCTAATGCACTGCTGTTGGAATTAGCCTCAAATCTGCCTCTCTCTATGAGGATTTTACAGGTTTTCTCATGCCTACTTATTTCCACCCAGGCTGTATATTTTTTAATGTGTTTTAGTGATGTTGGGTATGTAGTACAATGGCATACAACACCATGGTGCACAGAGCCTACACTACCTGTATGTCCCCACCCTGTCTCTGCTGGTGGAGAAAGTGTTCTCAGCCTACCTTTACTGCTATCTCCTCCACCCTGTTCCTATGTTTCCTGGGAATGGGAAGTGTGCTATGGAAATTTGTTTGGTATTTAGCTGAAGTATATTTACACTGCAGTCAGGTTAGTCACTATAATTACAACGGCTACCCTTTAAAAAATGCTAAATTATGGACATATATGAACAGAGAAATTGACTTTGACATTTGGAAATGTTTGTCATGCCACAACCAAATAAAGCAGTTGTTTTAGTATCAAGGCACTGGTAAAACATTTTAACATTGTCACTTTAAAAAGCCCTCTTTAAATTGTGATGTTAAGGAAGCAGGAGATAAACATTTGATGTAGGTTTGCTTTTGGAATATTAGGTGCTTATTGGCTTGGAGATTGTTTTTCCTCATTTTTAATAAATACTTGTTTGGTGGAGTGTTACAATGGTCCATCCCCTGAACAAGACTGCAGTCTGAAGCTTTCTGACTCTCTCCCACACACACACACACACACACACACACACACACACACACACACACACACACACACACACACACACACACACACACACACACACACACACACACACACACACACACACACACACACACACACACACACACACACACAGACACACACACAAAGCAATTCTGAGTCACCAAGTCACCTGAAACATATGTCTTTAAGCACTTTTTTTTTAATGCATTGTGTCTTACTTGTGTACCTGTGAGGCAGAGACTGGGCTACTGTGACAATGCACTGGGCAAGTGGTTATTGAGAATGAATGAAAGACATACCAGAAGTAAGTTAGAAATATCGTAAAATGTTTTTATCATTGTGAACCGTAAAAGTGCAGACTTTCTATTTAATTTTAAGTGATTAATTTTTTTTCCTCCATAACAAATGTTATTTCTGTCCCCTCAACAAGAAATAAGGTAACCCTGTTAGGTGAAGGCTGGGTGTATTTTTGGTGGGTGTGGTCTCAGATATACAGCATGATTTGCCAGAAAATAATTTTTGCCTGCATTATAGCAACATAGTTATCAGTGTTTAATGAAAATAATGTGTTAAAGAAAATTGAGAAGATAAATCTCTTGTTTGAGGGGTTTAAGATTGTGTTGGTACTTTAGAATTAGGCTTAGAGAGACACTCCTGGTAGTGTTGATGTAGTTTACATGCCTTTTACCTTGCACCATGATGCAGTAGAATTTAGTTTTTGTCTTTAATATGTCTGTCTTAACTGTGGTTTTAAGGTACTGCCACATTCATTACCCAAGTTTTGGTTTCTGTGTTTCAGATTATGTTGGGTGACATGTTACTTGGCCATCATTCTGGGTTTTTACTGAGTTTGAATTGTAGCTTGTATTCCTCTTTGACATTGAAGATCAGTACCCTTTTTTCTCATTAAGCCAAATACAACACCGATGGTATCTGAGTCCACAACTCGGGCTGATTGCCAGTTTGATCTTGACATTTTTGGTGGCTGACAGTTTGGCAGATGGGAAATGGGCCTTTCCTTATTGCTCCAAACAGGATGCTGCTATATGAGTTGCGGATATGCAATGGCAGATGGCAAAAGGTGCATGGGGTAAGAGCCAGCAATTGCCATCGTATGGAGTACAGAAAGCAGGGTGGCAAAAAGCAATTCCACCTGTGTGTCTGTGCTGTTACTAATTATGCACAGCCCCCCCCCCTGGCACATGTCCTATAGAAGTGTGTTTAAACCATGCACAAAAACACATGTGGTTTAACTGGGGACACCGATCTGAGCTTGTTGCCTTGCACTAATAGTCTGCTGTGCTGCCTGTGAGCACAGCACCTACCCTGAATTGCTCCAGTGAAAATAACCCAGCTGCATGAAAGGATAAGTAATTTTAATACATTTAATACATTTCACTTTCACATACAAGTCACTTTGGAGAAGTGTGTGCTAAATAACTTAATATTATTAAAATCCGGTGTGCCTGATTGGAACAAAGAAATGCAGTACCTGTGCCCACAAGATCCATGAATGAGGACTGCTGTCTATTCAGAGTGTGATATGATATCAGTGAAGATTGGTGATAATAATATCAGCAAAAAGTTAATAATAATAAGTTGCAGTTATCTTCTTGCTCAGCTGTGTGGTGTTTTAAGATTCAAACTAGCTAGCTTTGTCTAGTTCAGTGCATTTATGATCTTAGAGTGATGACTGGGGTCTGGATGGAACTTGTGTAAACTATGTGGTTTTTGTGGTTTAAAAAAAACTGCTAAATTAAATGCTGTTGTCTTGAATATTATTAAGTGTTTTGCTGGATTACAGTATGGCTGCTGCTGTTCTGTGGTTAGTTTACCTGTTTTATGAGATGTATTTAGCTTGTCTTGTTATCTGCAGTTTAAATAGTTAGGTTTTTCTGCTCATGAGAAGCTATTTGGCATTGTATAAAAATTGAACACACAGACACATGTTTGTAGATACTGCAAGTGCTGCAGGGGTTTTTCCTGACTCTGCAGCTCATTAAAGGGATAAAATGTTGGCATGTTTTCTTTTTTCCCAGGTTTACTTCATTTGTTAATAGACAAGAATATGTTGAGCACTGCAGGTTCTGGCTCATGCCCCAAACTGTGGGAGTTCCACCTCAAATTTCCACTCCAGCCATCTTGTAGAGCAGCTTCAAGCAAACAGGACCCTTCTCCAGTAAAATGCATGGACAAAAAAAAAAAAAAAAAAAAAAAACTGGCAGTTAGCAGATGCGGGGCACTGATTTATAGCTTCTGAAACTATGAACTTGTTCTTTGCATATAAGAAAGGACAGACGGGGAAAAAATTAAAACTGCTTCTGTCTAGTCTAGTTCTGTCCTTTTTTTTTTTTTTTTTTTTTTTTTGAGAAATGGACAGGGCCTTTGTTGTAGTGAGATTTCTGTTAGGCTTGCTGCATGTAGACTGCCCCTGCAATCAGATCCTCAGCTGGTGAAGCCCCCTCGTGTGTGAGGAGATCGCAGTCTGGTGCTTGGCTACTCTGACCCGCTACAGCACCCAATATGTGTGGGCATTTCACACCAGCCCTTTGCACTAGGCTTCATAACACCTATTATTGCACCGGTGGTCTATTAATGGGTCATTCCATTACTGCTCAGTATACTAGTACATTATCAATTTCTCCTTGTTAATACTCTATAGCCTAGTACAGCTCCTATTTCATTGTGGGGAAAGAATGGGGCCCTTTGTTAGTTTCACAGACGTTTAAAATCTTTATTTGCATCTGTGTATGCATGTCTCACTGTTGTGTTCACAGCTGAAAGATGAGGAAACCATGAGTCATGTGTAATCTTCTTTCTCCTGTCCTTTGTTCTGTTTTGTTTATTTCTGCAAGATCTTTAATCTGGTCATGCCAGGTCTTTTCTGTCATGCATTGTATTCACGTTTGAATGGCCTCCACCTTACAATCTTTATTTACGTGGCGAGTTTCTGCAGATTTCAGTTGGTCGATCAATGCTGTATTTAGCCAAAAGTAAAATAAGGCAGTGATTGCCCATGTCATTTTTAATAAAATTGGTGTTAAATGCAAAACATTTGATTAGTGGGCCTTCTCTGTGTTGCTGTAAATCCTTCGGCTTTTATTAAAAACATTAGGACTTGGCTGATGCTGGAGTTGTGACCCTGCGTGTCCACTTTAATAGTGGGGGGGAAACTGGCTCTGGTCAGTTTACACAATGCTGTCTCTTTCCTGTGTTATATACTGCTAAGATCCTTATAGCTCTTTCAGCTGGACATTTCTTTGTATACAAACTGACTTCTTTAGGCTTCTCTAGTGAAAAGGGGAAGTAGAAATCCAATAAATGAAACGGAAATCATTTTAAAATATCCACAGTACATCTTTTATGAAAATATTTTTTATTAATCAGTCACTAACGTTACACTTTAATCCAAAACAGCTTAAAATGATGTACCCATTTTTATAGCAGGGTCTTCTTACAGGAAGAAATACCTTGAGCTACAGTAATGGTGGGGTTATAGTTTGAACCACTGTCCTTCCTTTAGGTTACTGTTGAATCCATAACTACCCATTACCAGGAATAAGTGAATAGCAGATTCTTCTTTTCTCAGACCATCATTCTCAAAACCCTTTGACCTGTGTTTTTCCAGTTGACATACAGACCAAGCTATGAAATATGTAGTTAATATATTAATGAACTGTCCAGTACTATCCTAATATTAATCATTTTGGGTGGCATGTTTGTCATGTTCTGTGGTCACTGAATACTATGTATAATTCTGTAAAAACAAACGCAGGCGTGTCCACGTATCCCCCCCGCATCCACGAACAATGAAATGTACTCATAGTTGAAAATTTTACTGAAAAAGTTCTGGTTAAACTTATTGTCTTCCTGCTACAGCTTGAACTATGAGCTTTACCTCGGTTACAGGTTTCTGTACTACCTGACTGTTTGCTTAGATTGCCTTTTTTTTTTTTTTTCTTCTTCTGTCAGGTGTGGGTGCGGACCCCAATCGGCCTCAGTGTCGCAAAGCAAAAGATCTGCGGAAAGAGCGAAGGCTGCAGAAGGAGCAACAGCGAAAGCAGGAGGGAGGGCCTCCTTCTGCCCCTGCCCCTGCCCCTATCACCACCCTGACATCCCAGGCTAAAACCTTGGAAGAATGTGTCACCGATTCCACCCCTGATGATGCAAGCCACCGTCTGGAGGTGGGCCCAGACTATGAGAAATGTGATTGGCTAGATGGTGATTTAGCCAACTTTGTGAACCAAGTTGGTGAAAGTGTCTTGCTGTACTTCTGCATTAAAAAAAAAAAAAATCAAAATTCATAGAGAAATGACAAAAATATCTATTTGGCATCAAATCCACTGAGTTGATTGGTTATAACTTAGATGAGTTGAGATCTGAATCTTGGGGCTTGAAGGTGACTTTGAGCACTGGTGTTCAGAACTGTCATTTTTGATCTTGTAAGCATGTTAAATTTCCTTCCTTTTGGTTCCCTAAAGGTAGATCACTGATAACTGTCACCCCACCCTCTCCACTGGTGTCCCTGGAGGCATGCCAGACCGATCCCTCACTTAATTACTTTCTCTATTGACTGGACTCGTAAATAAATTATCTAAAACAATTACACACAAGATCGGTTGTCTGACTGTAAGGTTAATTGGCTGTTTGTCAAATTGGTTGATGGATGGGTTGGTTTCTGACCAGCTACTCACCAGTTTTACCCAGTCAAATGACAGAAGATGTTCCTCACACAGGCTTTTGTTTCTCATGACCTTAATAGTCTCTGTCTTGAGTAAATTTATTGTGTGAGAGACAGACAGGCAGGTGCAGAGATGCACTAAAATACATCTATTGCAGTACACCAGAGGATACAAGGGAGGGCAGTATCATTACACCATGGGAACACTTCGACTTTGCAGAACCAGACACTATTCTGTTTCTTCCTTTTGCTTTCCTTCTCTTCTTTTTCAGCATTTTACATTCTGTTTTTCTCTTAGGTACATCTTCATTTTGCCGCTTTATTTTAAAAAGTTGAAAGCGATGGGATGGGAGATTTAGAGGCTTATTTTGATAAGTTGCAGGGATTTTATCAATTTGCAGTATTGGAACAAACAAGTTATAAATTGAATAAATTATTCCTGCCCAAATCCAGCTAATGGCCTTAAGGGTGCTGTGTACTACACTGCAGTATATTTTTTTTGTGCTGGAAAAATTAGGAACTTTTTTTTTTAATTTAAAAAAAAAAAAAAAAAAGGGGTGAGTCAAAAGTCTAAACAACCCAAATCTGTTGAAGCTGCCTAATGTTGGGTTGATCTAATCAGCTCCATTTTGCATTTGACCACTTGTTGTATCTTTGAGGTATTTATGAATATCCGTCCATTATCTTCCATCTTGAAGGTGGCCCTTTTGAATTCATCCCAGTAATTCCAAAAGGAAGGGGGGGTCATCCGATCACTCTAACATGTATAACATTTCAAAATCCATTCAGTAGTGAAGAAGGTTTTTTTTATGTCTTTATTAGTTTTGAAATTTTGCCCATTACATTGTAGACATTAAGCAACTATGCTGACAGTGATACAGGCATAAACTTAGACCATTTCACAGAATGTTCTTAATGTGCTGTCTGTTTTGAGCAAGGAACAGCTCCAGAGGTTGTTCCCAATCAGTCAGAACATTTTGATGATCTTCTAGACCACCTGAAGACATGTATCTTTGGGGCTTGTGCTAGCATCCAACCAGAACTTCTTAAACAGATTCAAACGGTCCTTTGAAATTTTAAATGTTAGTCATCACATGACCCTCTTTCCATTTTGAATTAGTGAGTTGATTTCAAGATGACCACCTTCATGGTGGTTGAGAGTTGTTTACACAAGAAAAAATTAGTAGTGCAAGTTCTAGTTTAGTGGCGCCTTTTTTCATGATGCCATCTGTCCAGTGGTTTTCTAGGTAAAGGGAACTCTGCTCCTGTCCAGTGGTTTTCTAGGTAAAGGGAACTCTGCTCCTCTGTTTAATTTTTGGCAAACTGTAGTTCTTAGCAGTTCAGTTTCAATTAAAGGATTTGTATCATTTTGCACAAAACGGAGCAATTAATTCAGACAGAGAAACAATATTCTGTGTAGTGTTTTTGCTTCTGAAAATGTAAAAACCCAGGTTTGCTCGATTTTACTGCCAGTTTTCTTAGCACCTGAAAATTGATGGATGGTTCAGTGCTTTTTGTTTCCCAGCCATTCTGTTCACTTCTATAAGAGGTGTCTGGCCAGTGTTCCACAGAGCTGTCACCATCTTTGTCTGCCAGTCTGTCTATCTGTCTCTCTCTTTCTGTATATACAAGATATATGCACACAACTGTTTGCATCTGTGCTTCTTCAGGTTTATGAAATATTTTATATCTTTTTGGGTTTTTTTGTCATTACATCCACCTTAATCCTTTCCTTGGTTCTGTACTCTGAAGGTGAGGCTAGTGCGCTCCAACCCTCCCAGCTCACAGTTCAAAGCCTCGTTCGACGCCTCCTACCAGGTGTACAAACTCTACCAGATGGTCATTCACAAGGACCCGCCTGACAAGCCCAGCGAGAGCCAGGTTAGGGGTTGGCATGGGCCATGCGAGGGCGGGTGGGCTTGAACAGGAAGACTGGAAATCCCTCTTTTCACGATTGAAATGTGGTGTTCTAGGTTTGAGACTCAATTGAGCATTAATGCTGAGGTTTCTCCTGACTTTATAGCTACTCTGGATCAGCATCTCAAGCGGCTCCTAAGTACACCCAGAATTCTTCCAGTTTCTACGGCAGACATTTAAGAGCAAAGAAGAATTCTGTTATTTCAGAGTTCAGCAAGGGCTGATGGGAAAGACGTAAAGAACTTGTGGCCAGATGGAGGTGGGGGCCGGATGTAACTAGAAGTAGTGGAAAAGTCTGCAAAGAACACTGTGAAAAAGGGAGTGAAATGCATGGGAGCAGTTAAGGTGAACATCAGGGAAATGGCCTCTTGAGCGTGTGGTTACTCAGTGTTTCTGCAGGTGTCTCTCTCAGCCACCCAGGCCGTAACCTGGAAACTGTTTGGTTTTCATTCAGGTATTCCGCTCCTCCCTCTGCCATCCCAGTACTTTTGCATAAAGGTTTAGTTTGGATCCAAGCCCAAAAGAACCCTTAGACTTTGTTGGGTCCTGTTCCTCGTGTGTTTCTACCCAAGAGCTTTTTGGGCTTTCTTCTGACTGAAGCTTTTTTTATAAACATCCACTGTGTCGTAAATGGGCAAGACTATAAAACTCTGTTGGAAAGCATGTTGTCTTTGACCAGGTTGCATGTTTACGTGTTGGGGTGTCAGACGGGTAATAAAAAGAAAACGGCAATGAAAAGTATACTGTTTGTGAAGGTGTTTTGTACACTTGTCCTGTGGTTTCAGTGTTGCTGGACTTGGTTGTCGGAATCGTGCGCTGTTATCCAATGCTCGTGGATTTCCAAATCTCTTGCTGGTCATCTATGAGTGTTGCTAGTAATAGAGGAGCTGCAGGCCTCTCTCAGGACTCCTTTATTATCTTGTACTTCCAAAGTATTATTCTCCTTGTTACTGGGAAGGAATGGTGTCATCAATGAGATCATAAAGCATGCACTAGCCTCACCTTCAAGCCCTTCATCCTTTAACCACGCATCCACCCTTTGGCCATTCTGTTCTGGTCAAAACTATAGCTGGGATCAGACTCCTGCTGCCTGCTGTGGGATTCAGGAACCTCAGTTGATAATTCCAACACTTCTGATATATTTGGACCCAAAGACTATTTTAGTGCTACTCATGCTTGCTTCACCTGCTGTGGGTCTTCTCAACTTAATACCAGTCTGTAAAAGAGCGCAAACATTGAATTTCTTTAGCTTTCTTTAAAACGCTCAAAATATCTGGTCCATGGACACCACTGTGTGCTTAAAGAAGATACTTTGCACCACAAAAATGAAGTGCTAAAATTAAATATTTTAACAGTCTAGATTGAATGGCTATGGCAGTCTGACCAAATAGTCTGTTCCTTATAACAGCAATTAAAAGAAAACTTTGGAGCAACAGGAGTCTGATTTGCACTTGCTTTTTTTTTATTTTAGTGTATGTTTGTGTTCCAGATGGAGCCTTATCTGGCTGTGTCTAATTGTCTCCATAATTGTTTTCCCCATAATCTACCCCAATTTTTATTCCTTTTCCCCGTCTCTCTATCCCTCTTAACATGCCCTTACTCCCCCCCCCATTTTTTTCATTCCTTTTCCATTCATCTAACCTCCCCCCCGAAGGTGAAGCTAGTGCCTGTGAACTTTGAGGACCCTGAATTCAAGGCATCCTTTGAGGAGTCGACAGCTCTGTTTTCACAGTACCAGATGGCCATCCACGGTGACACCCCTTCTGAGTGTTCTGAGAGTGAGGTACAGTACCAGTGACTACAGTCATGGTTGCAAAATGAAGGCAGGTGGTGTTCTCAGGTATCGTTCGTCTTCACGCTTTGGCTTACTAATTTCTAATGTTTGTGGTGTATGGTAAGCTCCCAACCACTGAAGATTTTGTTCAAATTGGACTTGTCGTTAATTATTTGTCTCTTAATTATTTATTCAGTATTCATTTATTCACAGTATTCAGTTCATGTTAAATGTTAGTTGATGACTCAAATTTTTACATTGATTTTGGTGAAAATATATGGTAACTGAATTCTTCTTAAACATATAGAAAGGATACGTAAGAAGTGCAGTGCTGTTTTCCTGACTTTGCTCTTACTGTAAGTCATCTTAGTCTCGTGTGTGTGTGTGTGTGTGTGTGTGTGAGAGAAAGAGGTATCTGGCAACTCTAGCTTGTGAGATGTCCTTAGCGATTTGAGCCTGTATCCTTCAGATCCAATAAACACGTCCTACTCTAGTTGCTGAGGTCGCTGTGGTTGACTTGTTGAAGTTCACTTGTCACATGAACATGAGTGTCACACCACTGCCATGTCCTTACTCTAATGCTACTGTGAGACATGTCTGGACAGTGTTATTGATTTCTGTTGAATGACACTGATATCAGAAATATGATAAGTAGTGGTATCATTTCAGTTTAATGCAAAGGAAGTAATTTGCTTCAATGTTTAATTTGTTCCTGTTGAAGGAAGTAAATATTGGGCTGCTCCTAGCTGTACCTTTTGAGGATTTAATACAGCTCATTTGTTTTTGAAAATGAAGACTCTACTGTGCTAGCTGTGTTATACTGCAGTTTTGATAGCCAATGAAGGAAATGGCAGTTTGACCTGTATGCCCTCTGTATGCGTGTTTGTGTAAATCATTATTTTTTTACTATAATGGCAAATCTGTCTGTTTAATGTTTAATGACATAGTAAATAGTGTGTCCAAGATAAAGAAATTAGATAATTGAATAAATTTACTCTGTCAAGTGATTTGCCGTTGGAATTTGAGAGGGAATTTTATAGTTCTGGAAGTAAGTCCAGGCTCTTTTGTGTTTTTGCTGCCTTTTCTGTATTACTGTCTCTGGACTTTCTGCATTCAACTGTATGACTTGAACACAGTGAGTCTAAAGCCTCCCAGCCCATAGACTGAGGTCATGAAGGGACACCTTGTGGTAGAGGTTATCCCTTTGAGGGATACAAGATAGATCCTGATATAAAAGTAGACTAGACTAGTAGATAGACTAATAGCTGAAAAACAGTGGGCAAAGGTAATAAAAGCACATACTAAGAATGCAGATGTGTGATATTTTGTGCCCTTATAGAACTTTTTTTAATGCCGTGCATGAATGGAGGATGAGAAGAGCACTCTTGTGTTTTCCTTGATGAACCAGAAAAGGGTGCATTTACAAACCATCAATTTAAAAAAAAAAATGCCACAGCTAAGATGAAATGTACTGTTTCTTGTCTAAGGCCATGCACAGTCTGGATGTTCTGTTTTGGTTTCAGTGGCCTGTTGAGAGATGAAGAGGTAGAAACAGAGACAGTGAGAGCTGTTCTCATGTCCTAGCTGTTACCAATAACCTGTGAAAGACTTTTGTCCTGAAGACTGGAAAACTTGCCAGAGCTGCCAGCGGTATTCTGTCAATTAGTACATTTGCAGGGTCATAAAACAAGAGAATAAATAATAAAACGTTCGCAGTCAGAGTCCTGGATTTTTTCCTTGTGCCATAATAAAACCCTATTAATAGATTTGTGTTTTTGCTTGCCGCATTCAGTTATTTTCTTTTACTGCCCACCCTCCCCACTGGGCAGTTGCCTTATGGGAAAAGGGATTAGAAGATTTGGGGCTGACGTGCAACTTCCAGCTGGGCTAGTGTTACGGGGATTGCTTGTCTCAGTGTTAGTCCTGCATCACTTTTGTGCTAAACTGGGAATTAATTAACTCAACTTGATGACCTCAGGAATATTATGTATGTGAAAAATGCAGTATCGCCACCAGCTGGGGTTTAAACCTGCACATCACCGGATTTTTTTTTTTTTTTTTTTAAAGGCTTATTGTAAGAATTGATAATCATTGGTTTGGTTTGTACATTATTTTAGAAGATATGTATTTTTTTTAACAACATTATATGCTTAGCAGCTTTAAGGTTGTAGTTGACTGTGGGTCCTGGTCTTCCTCAGTGCTTGTTCCCTCTGTGTTTATGTGGGACTCCTGCAGCAGACATGCCATTGAGATGAATCGAGGATTCTAGATTGCCCTCAGTGTGCTATTTTATCACTGATTGTATTGTGCAAACACATCATGCAGGTTGTTCCCAACCACATTCTGTGTGTTTCTGGGAAACGAAGACAGACTAACTGTATAATTAGATACTGAAAATGAATGTAATTAATGTAGTAAGTTTTTATGGCAAAAAAATGTCTGTTTTGAATGAAGCTGATAACCTTCTGTAGGGCAGGGGACTGGGGTAAGAAAGATTTTTGTTGTCCATTCCCCCAGTGTACAGAACCTCATTGTTTTGGGTGATATCACATGCAGTAAGTGTTGGGGAGGGAGGGTGTGATATGACTTTCCTCTGT
The DNA here is from genome assembly GCA_900497675.1 of Arapaima gigas. Lineage (NCBI taxonomy): Eukaryota > Metazoa > Chordata > Actinopteri > Osteoglossiformes > Osteoglossidae > Arapaima > Arapaima gigas. The sequence continues at coordinate 387,156 of UFQX01000716.1, read as the reverse complement.
GACCTGACTTGACAGGCAGATATGCAAATGCCAAAAGAGCCCCCATTACATTGACGCATTAGATGATACAGCACTGATTTTGTGCGGGTACTATTGAATTCCTTGTTTCTCCAAAGTTAATTATGATTTATTTTCCCGTTCATGTTCACAGAGGTTGGCAGTATTAAGAGTTAGTGCTCGTTCCTCACAAATCCTAGGTTTTCGATTCAGATGTGGTTTCATATCATGACAGTTTATAAAGTTTGCATGAGTTTCCTCCAGGTGCTTCAGTATCCCTACCTTGTCTGAAGATTTGTTTCAGGTGAACTGATGACTCTAAATTCCCCTTAGTATGTGATTGTGTCTGTCATTTGCTCAGTGATAGACTGGTATCCTGCCCAGGGTGTGCCCTGCTTTGCGCTCTGGGTTTCACAGATAGGCTCTAGAACTCTGTAACTCTGTGCCGCAACAAGTGGTTATTGATAATGAAAGAATTTTCATATTATTTAATACACTTTCTTGTATTCTCTACCCATCTGTTCACACCTCAGTTAGTTTTTCTCCTCTCGCATTAAAAATGCGGAAATTAACTGTTCCGGTGTTAAGTTTCTGAGGTGTTTTAGTGAGATAAATAATTTCCGGCTTTATTGTTGCCCTGCAATTGTCAGTGTTTGCAGAATAGTGCAGGTTATGTTGTGTCCTGTATTGAAGTGAAGACAATGCACTCACACTCTACAGAAGGAGATGGAAAATGACAGACAAACCCAGTTCGTTTCTCCCGGCTTACGGCAGCATGGCTGAGAGTTCCTGCACATGTGGCTTTAATTCCAGACTGCACCACTCTTGTTAAAATTGTATTTACTCGAGTGGCAGATCCCGCAGAATAACCTCACCCACAGAGGAGGTGGAGGTGTGTCTAGACATGGGGGATAGGGGAGATTGAGAGTGTGCAGTTTTCTCTTGATGGACTCTCGAAAGGCTGAGTGAACTTTGCCCGTTTGTCTGGTATGGCTGATCGTTTCTGTAATCGCACACGGGCACATTGTCTGGTATTGGGTCTGCTGTGCTCCGGTGTGTATGTGACTACAGTGAAGGTGTCTGTGTCGCATTATGATGCTGTCACATTAACACCGGACTACACTTCATACATCATGCTGTAGATACTTCAAGAGCCCTGCTAAATGGTAGTTATTTATTTATTTATTTACTTACTTAGTTTGAAAGAAATATTATAAATGCTGTCCTCTAGTGACTTTGTGCACCCTACACATAGTGTCTATTACTATGACTTGGTTGGAAACAGTATTTGCCAAACTCCAGGAGGCTGGACTGCCTTAGGCTCACCTAAGTGGAAAACTGCACTCATGCTGTTCTGCTCCCTGGGTCCAGTTCCTCAGTGGACTGCTGCAGCAGCGTGGACCAGGGAGCAGGGTATCGGGTTCAGGCTCGAGACTTGACTTTGCTTATGCGGTTTAGTAAGATTTAAATATATACAGCACTGGCACCACCACGTTACTAATTTTGTAGGGTGAAACATGTCAGTGAAAGCTTGGAAAATGCCTGAAAGATGAAGTATACAGAGCAAGGACATGCCAACCAACATGGCACATGCAGGCAGTGGGGCTCAGATAGGTTGAAGTTATAGTTCTCAAAGTGAGATACTGACTCAGAGTTAAACAGTAATAAGGATAAAGTCAGGTTGTCCTGAGATGTTCCATTCAGCAGTATTACAGTCAAGTAATATTTACTTTTGGAAGTCATTGGGCTTAGGAAGTCATTACATACATGTTTTTTAAAGTGGTGAATTCTTCTCTTCCTATAACCTGGTGAAGTTAGTTTTGCAGGCTGTTGCTTTATTAATTTCCTTTTAGACAACACACCGGTTCTGTGTGTCTTGTAGTTCTTTTGTAAGTAACATAGTGCAGTATATCGACCCATCCACACAGTAGATCAAGGTAGTGAACACCCACGTGGTCACTCTGCTGACTGCAAGAGTTACCAAATCACCTGAAACATGTCTTTGGATTATGGAAGGAAACAAGAGCACCTGGTGGAAACCCACATGAACATAGAGAGAACATACAACCCATGCAGAATGAGCTTTTTTTGAACCCTTGAGACACCAGCCATACTTACAGAACCACCATGCTCCCTTTTCTTTCCATAAAAATTACCCCTTTCCACAGTGTCAGCCTAGTTAGTAATACCCACGGATGCCAGCAGGCTGGTGAGGCACTGTGGTGGTTTAGAAAAGGGGGGTGATTGTTTCCTGGCCTGACTGATGTTTGCGTCAGTGCTCTCCTAGCTGGTGGCACTGGCTGAGTTGTCTCTCTTGGGGTATTTCAGGTTCAGGATTGGGGCGGATGCAGCCTTGGGCCTTAAGGAGGGAGGGAGGAGGTGTGTAATTCTGTGCTCCCGTCTGACTAATTCTGTCCAGTCTCCTGCTAGGTGACATTCTGGAAAAGCTGCTCGCTGGCATAGGAGCACTTAGCACTGCAGGAGGGGGTGGGTGTTCAGTGTTTTTAGATCACAAGCAAACCGTTCTATTGTGTATGCAGTTTTAAAATGGTTGTGACTCCTCTCTTACCCAACAACACTGGTAAATTATCCCCCCCATTGAGCCCATGTATACACTTTTAACATTGTGCGGATCTCATTGGTACTAAAATGTACTTGTGACTAATGTTCAGTAGCGTCACCACTGCCTGGGTGAACTGTAGGTAGGAAAAATAAGTGAATACAGATGCTTGTAGGTTCACACAGGTTCTCATGTGCACACACATGGATTGTACTCTAAGTGAAAGATTGACTATGGAGATGGATTCCAGAATGAGGTGCAGCCTTAGAGGTCCTTTTGTTAAGAACGGACTAGTATAAACGATTGCAGAGTGCTGCTTGACCTTCTGGAAGGGTCATAATGTTTTGAAAATGCAGTGTGTAATGGGTCTATGTATTGCACTAGAGCATGAAGCATTTTCCAGTCCTTAGCGGCAAGCCTGTGTATCTCTCTTGGCTTTGTGATTTTTATGTCCTCTGGTGAAATGGCAAGATGCCCATCCTCATCCTCTTATAGCTTTTTATTGTTTATTAAAAAGCAGATATTTTCGTTTATGTTAGCTGTGTTTAGCTAGAGCACAGATAAACAACTTGAGCTGTTAAAAGTGCTGTTTAAAAAAAAAAAAGTAACTAGTGCTGTTGTATACCTGAAAGGGGCAGCAAGGTCACTTAATATCCAGCTAATTATGTTAATAAAGCAATTAAGAACAGATGGAAGTCATATACCTCAATGTTCTGGACTAGCTGACATTTTCACTGATAAGAACTGGCCTTTGGGCGATGGAGTTGTAGACTTGTGCACTGTGACATAGGAGCATAGTGATTTTCTGTGGGGAGTAATGTCTGTGCTGGATCTTTTGATGGTACACACCCTCCTTCTCTTGTAATTTTCTTCACAGCCCCTGGGGGGTGCTACATTGGAATTAACATCATACTCCAAGCCCTCTGTCATCTCCAGCATCTCTCTGAAGCAGGCAACTGGCAAAGGTATTGCACTGAGGCAAGACTGGGAGTCTGGGCAGGAGTGGACCCTATTAAAAAGCATCCAGATCCAGTATTAAATATTCCCTTATAATATGGGAGATGAGGATAGTGACAGTAGTCAAGAATTTTGTTTGTGAGTTCTCATTATGTTCCCACAGGCAGTCCTCAAGCCCCAGGCAAGGTATCTTTTTTTGTGTTCTTGTTCAAGACCCTACTTAAATCAAACCTAAATCATAAAGCAAGAACCCATGGCATGGCTCAATCATTGGGCCTACAGTTGAAGTTGTGCTGTGAATTCTGACACATTGACTCCTGTTTCTTCTGCAGAGTTTGAGAAGTCTAAAGATTTCCACATTATCCTCAGATTAACCCCCTCAACTAATGTGGAAACAGAAGAGCTGGCAGGAAAAGGCAGTTGAGCAGAGAGCCAGAATTAATTCCGGTTGGCCTTTGTCTGTTTAGTTACAATTTCAGAGTTGCAGAGCGGGGGAGACCTATTAATGGCCACAACCTTTGGCTAATAACCCTTTACTGAACAGCAGACATAAAGGCCTGTTTATGCAGTTGTTACTTTATGTCTCCCTCATTCGACCCCCTGGTTTTGTGGTTTATCTGGAACTGTTTTATTTTTATTTCATTCTGTTTCTCCATCCATACTGAAAATTAACCAAACTCTAGGGGGTATGAGTGTGCTTGAACAGGCCTTCAGTACTGTAGAGTTTCTTCTAAAATTGATGGTGATGTTGAAATGTTATTTACTTGTGTAATGCAAAACGGAGATGAACCTTGGAACTGTGTGTGTGTGTGTGTGTATGTATGTGCGCTACTCGGGCATGAATGAAAAACCTGTTTCTCGTTATACTTTTTTAACGCTACCTAAATATGGTAGCATGGAACATTTATCTATAAGCACTTAAAGTTTTCACATCAGTAAACAAATCAGGTTAGTGAGCCATAAGGAAATATGAAGTTAGAAGAGAGTGGAAGATCTTAATCTTTGAAAAACCAATGGCCCTGACCTCCTCTCGCCACAAGCATCAACCCGTCCCTTTGAGCAGTCTTTTCTGTAAGACAGTATTACATTAAGCAGCAGGAGCTCAGAATGTCAAAGGTGGTAATATTTAAGGAGAAACTTAGCTTTGTTCCCAGCTGTCAAATGGCATCAGACACTCCTCCCCTATGTTGCTGTCTGGGTTTCAGCCCAATGACTTTCACAGGGTGTCTGAGTATAGACCTTCTGAAAATCGGGGCTCCTGCCAGCTCAAAGGAGGTGCCACATGATGCTGGAAACATTGGGAGCACCTTTTCAGAATGTTGTTAAACGGGCGGTCTTTCAGACAAATTTGAAAAGCAGAGCCAATTTTCTGCACGTCAGGAGTACAGCAGCAATGTGGTTTTGCAGTAATGTAGAATTCTGGCATTGGATTGGCTGTTGTGAGGGGAAAGTGGAGAGGAATGCGTATACACCAGCTAGACTGCTGAAGCAACTACACTCATTGTGATTTAGTCACACCATATGCAAGTCATTTGACTGTCAGGAGATTTCTTTATAACATTCTTAATTGTTTCCACTTTACTGATTAAGCACTCTTTTTGAATTTGTCTGTGACATTTGACACTTTATGGAACGTCTTTAAAGCTTTTTAATAGCGTTATGTTCACTTGTTTCCATCTATAAAAATAAGTATATGTTAATTTCAATTTATCTAAACCCAAACAGACAAACGTATATTTGAGACAATACAAATTTTTATTCCCTGTGCCTCTCGGCAGTAACTGATCTGTGATTTTTATATTAATGTCATCTAAAGACTGGAATAAAATCCTTTGACTGGCCACTTAGAAATTTCTTGTTGAAATTAACACCTTGCGTTTGGCTTACAGTAGACTGTGGTGGCCTAATTTTTACAAGTACTCTGTAAATGTTGGTATAAATAGAATTGCTAGTCTGGTAAATAATGCTAACTGTTTTGTTGTTTCTCTGTCTTCCTTGGACCCTCTTGGACTGACAACAGTTTAAAAGATTTCTCTGTGATTCACCACTAGAGGTAAGTGTTAACCCCTGCTCCCTGCCCCTTCGTGGTTCAATAAGTCTCATCTAATATCACCCTTGCACTGTAAATGTTATGTCTAATATTGCACTTCTGTTAACGCTGCTATTTTACTGGGGTTTTAGGGGCTTTGAAGTGGTCATCTCTGGGAATTAAATTGTAAACAGACATAAAAACTTTGTAGTCCATGTAGATTTTTAGCACTGATTTACAGCTGATTATTATAGCAGAGCTATATGAGTTTATGCCAGTGTTAACAAAATCCATAGTGGTACTTTTCTTAGCACAAATAATGTCTGTCGACTAAAATTAACTTAAGTGGGGAAAAAAAAATATTTTGCTAGCAGCTTGCTCTATCCAAATGTATGATATAACCAAACACCTTTTCAGGACAACAACAGTGAGCACAGGGGACATATCAGAAAGACCTAAAAGTGGTACACCATCAGCATGGCAAGAGTTAGTAATGAAATTTTCAGCCTGTAGCAATTACACTGGCAATTTAGTGTGGAGGTTTTTTGTTCAGATCACAGCAGTGTGGCTAAGGGGCCCGTGTAGTCCCAGGGCTGCCCCACAGGCCTGCAAGCCTTGGATCTAATGAACATCGTTAGTGTTTATAGGAAACAAGCTTTTATCACCTCCTCAAGGCTGGGGGCCAGGCCTTCTCCGTTACTGCTCTTTGCATCCTGCTTGTCCCTACAGTTCGTCTCAACTTTGGTCTGCTGCTCTGTGTCTCTTACACCTGTCTCTACCTCTTACCTCCTTATTTTTTTTGTTTGTTTTTTCTCCCCTGAAATGTGCTGTTGACTTTTCAAGAACACAGTGTGGCTCTTCACATTGCCGTCTCTGCCTTCAATTAGAGCAGGCAGTTAAACACTCCTGTGCTTGTACAAACACGGTCTGAGACACACACAGGCTCCTTGTTTATGTTTAAGTATTCTAAACTGGAGGACAACAATTAAAATGTACTATCAAATGGCTTGCTCTTCGCGTGCGTGCGTGCCTGTGTGTGTTTGTGTGTGTGTTGGGAAGATGCAATTTTGAAATGGGTCAACCCTTCAACTCTGATAAACAGCAAACAGCGCCAGAGAGGGGAGCTAAATTTCATTCTATGTCATGTTTGCCTCCATCTGCTTGCCTCTCTCTCTTCCAGGCTGTCAGGTTGTGAGGATTACTCTAGTAAATGATCTTCCTCTCTGCAAATCTTATAGCTGTCACTAAGACACCAGCCCATATTGTTGCCAGTAGGCCTGTGTTGTTTTTGTTTTGGTTAATTTCTTTTTTATTACGGTGTGTGTGTGTGTGTGTGTGTGTGTGTGTGTGTGTGTGAGAGTGAGATCATTGTTAGGCAGCTTAGCGCCTGTCAATGGTGTTTTGTAATTAGTAGTGGAGCTTTTTATGGACCTCAGTGCTCAAACCACCCCCCCCCCGTACTGTGGCTGACATCATAGTTCTGAGAGTCAGCAGAACTAACGTAGATAACACTGCAGTTGCCAGATGCTTGGCCCTGCAGCTATCTGGAAAACACTGGGTCCAAACACACAGGGTCTGGTCCAAGAGCAGCCTAGCAGTGTTTTGTTCAGGTGATATCAGTGCCACTTCTGATTGTTTTTGATGAGTACAGACCAATTTACTCAGCAAGAAAAGGAGCAACACTGTTGAGGTGCTTTGTAGAGACCATGGTCCTGATGGCTTTATAAAGATCGCAGTCCATGGGGTAAGGTAGTGTCTCTGACCCACAGTGCTCTGCAGTTGCCACAACCCACAGAATTGTTGATACAACTCTTTGTGAGTAAACACACAACATACTAGGATGCTGTCTGAAGTGATTACTTCATGCATACACCTTTTGTTCAGTCTCAGGTCAAACAAGCCATCACTGAGAACTTTAACCTCTACCTCTCTCCTTTCCATCTACATCTGTTTGACATCAATCCCCCACAGGCCCCCCGACTGCTCTTGAGAGGTCCTCACGCTTAAGAAACCTGATAGGGCTGCATGCATCTGCGGGACACACTTGAGAGAAAACAAGGACCAAACATTTTAAGGGTAGAGGGTGCTGCAGAACTAGAGAGAAGGAGAGCAGGGTACATGGTGCTCTTTGTGATTAGCAGCCACTTCTTGTTATGACAGTCCTGGCAGCAGTACGATGATAAGTTTGCAAAGAGGCAGTAGTGCAGGGAGAGGAGGGGAGTGAACAGTAATGCACTTGGACAGATGTAGTAATATAGGCAAGTGGGGTAAAGGGGCCATTAATGTATTCAGCTAAATTACTATAAGGGGAGTGAGAACTTGACAGTCATACTTACCCACTGCCCACAAAAATAGGGGACAGTGACATTCAGGTAGGTGTTGGTGTTTGTAGAAAAGTTGGCTATGACAGCTTTGCTATCAATTCCTTTTCCATTGTGCCGTTCTGCATATTCAAGCATAATTTTGTACACACATTTCAGAGGTTTGATTGTTGGTTGGATTGCATGAGAGTTTAACTTCCAAACAACAGTTTTGGCTATGGTTTCTATACTGGTGTGGGCAGTCCCTTCCAGCTTACCTTGTGAATAGTCATGTGCTGCAGAGACTCCAAAAGGGGCCAGCCTTACAGTGAAGGAAAGGGAAAAAATGGAGAATAAAATACATTCACACGCCATCACACTTTCTTTGTTCTTTGCGTCATTGTGTGCACAAATGTATCGTATTGTATCCTGACTATTTTATCCTGAGTAGAGTGTCAGTGATCCAGAGACTATTGCCCCTGGATCGGATGCAAGTCCATTGTAGGGTGACCATATACGTACACTACGGGCAATTGAGAGTGACCAATTAACCCGAAACACATGTCTGTAGACTGTGGAAGGAAACCCACACAGACATGGAGAGAACGTGTAAACTCCACACAAACTGAGATCGATTTGAAATCACGCCTGACCAGGCCAGGTGCTATGAGGCAGCAGTGCTACTCACCAAATCACTGCAGCACCTCCCAAAATGAATCATAGTTGTAAATAAATACAAGCATTATACGTTTGCTTATGCTTTTGAGCCCAGAGGGCATCACAGTGGTTAAAGTTGTGACCTTGCACTTGAGCATGCTTGAGCAGGGTACTTAACCTCAGTTGATATAGTAAAAATAAATTGTAAGTAGCATGGCGTACAGACTACACATTGTAATTTGGCTAAAAGAAAAGCGTGAGCTAAATGAATAAATAATACAGATACTCATGTAATGTATGCTGGCAAAAAATGGTATTTGACTAGTATAGTATTCTGGAAATCACGTGTGTGTGTCTCAGTCTGTTGGTGAAATGCACTTTTCTCAGAGTTGTACTTGCTTTGCAGAAAAGTGTCTGCTAAACAAGTAAATGTAATAATGATTTCAATACAAAATAGCTTCTCAACTGTACAAAATCAGTGATACTTGTTGGAGTGTGTCGGTGTGTGCCTCGTACTGGGTGGACCTTGAAGAGCCCGTAAGAGTACTGAGTTGAAGTAGGACCCAGATGGACAGAGCCTCTGCACAACTCACAGAGGAAATACCAGCAGACTTTTAATGTTTGCCTAGGTCTGCACCATACATTCCAGCAATAGCAGTAATGGATGTTTACTGTGTGGCCCCTCTTAGCCTTAGAATGAGAAGAGCGAATTAGCAGGTATTGAATGTCCTCAGATCATGGTCAGTCGTAAATGGAATCTACATGCATTGGTCGCTGCAAAACAAGTCATTGTTTCTGCTTCTAAATGAATTACATTTGTGCGCAGCATCAAAATGTGACATTTGCTTGTGTCACATAGCAAACCCCAAAAGTCAGAAGATGGAGGGTGGGCAGTGGGAGCATCAAATTCTACGTGCAGAGTCATTGTCAACCAGGTGTTTCCAATCAAGCTGCTGTTTAATTTAGTCAAGGTGGCCCCCACTAGTGGCTCGGTCAGGGTGTATGGGGCTCTCGGTTTTCACACCCTGGATTACTGAGGTATTTGCGTGGTGTTGTGATAACCAGCAAAAGCCAAGGGCTTTAACTAGGCCCAGATGCGACAGTCAGTGGAGGGGGGGGGCTTCTCTTTATATTGCTACTAAGCTTTTGAAGTCACTCTGAATTGCCCTGACCCCCTTGCCTACCTGACAGGAGACTCTGGCCAGTTTCTGTAAGTAACCCAACCTGTGGCAGAAGAAACCAATTTGTTGCACATGCAGACACCCACATAAAGAGAGCTGGGTTTGTTGAAAGATCAGTTACAAAAACCGATCTCCCTGTACGAGTGGTGGGGGCCTTTTGAGATTGATTGATTGATTTTGCTCATGCTGGGATCTTTATTAAAACGGCCCCTTTCTCCCCATACATGTTGGCAGAGCAGCTTGAAGTGGCTGATGCTTACAGCACTCCCACATTTGGGGTCCATTAGTAGCAGGGGCTACTGTACACTCCTGCTTGGCTGTGGAGCTGTTCTGAAGGGCTCTCTGAGAACTCGGCTTCACTATTTCCTGTCCTGTTTGCTTTTCGGGCATGGTGTCTTAACCAGAAAGCGCCCGCACGTCTCGACCGATATGGTCTTGTGCTCCTGTACTTAGGTGTGGTGGTGATCACTACAAGCCTCTCTCTTTTTGCTGGACCCCTACTGTGTGGCTGAAACTACTTTTTCCTGTACGCTTCGGCTGTTCCTCAACGAGACTCGGAGTGTCCCCTGCAAAGTACTCTGTGTGCATGAGTGACATAGGCTGGATTCCTCTGCCTGGTTGAAGTCATCTTACTTTCACCACCTCACTGGGCTGCTATGTTTCTAAAAGTACCAGGAAATGTAGAGATTAAGGATATGAATTTGGTAGTTAAGATCCCAAAAATATGTCTGCCACGAGGGTACATTACTATTAAACATACTGTATATTGTCAAGGTTTGTAATGGCAGATGGTGGGTTTAATCCCATTGTGTAAAAGCTGGTAAAGTAGCACTCCTAAGTCTGAGATCATGGTCCTTTCTCAGAAAAGAGTGTATTGCCCTATCCAGTTAAGGGAGGAAAGAGCTGCCCCTAGTGGAGAAGTTATTTCTTTTTCCACCTGATGGAAGAAGGAAACTGGAAATAAAAGGGTGGATTGGTGCCATGTTGGCAGTTCTGCGGGCCCCATACTGGTCTGTGGTTGCGAAGTGGGAGTTTTCAGACAAAGCTCTGAGTTTACCGCTCGATCAGCATACCCATCCTCACCTTTGGTGATTCGAATGTGGGTACTGATTGAAAGAACAAAATTGCAGATATAAGCAGGCAATTTTTTTTTTTTTTTTTAATGCCGGTTGCTGGGCTGACCCTGTGTGACAGGGTGAGAAGCTCTGTGATCCGGGGAAGCCTTGGAGTAGAGCTGCTCCAGATGGACAGTGACCAGCTGAGGTGGTTTGGGCATGTCGTGAAGATGCCCCCTGGCCGACTCCCTCACGAGTCGTACCAGGCACATCCCACTGGAAGAACACAATGGGGCAGACCCAGGATCTATTGGAGAGATTATATCACTCGTCTGGCTTGGGAACACTTGGGGATCCCCCAGAAGGAACTGGAGAAAATTGCAAGGAACAGCAATGCCTGGGCCTGCTTTCTCAGCCTGCTCCCATCGTGACTCCCAACAGGACAAATAGGACAGGGAAACTACTGAACTGCCCAAGTGAATGAGGTCACTAAACAGAACTTGTTATGCAACTGTACTAAATTGTCCAGTGTTTGGAGCTTGGTTCTTTTTTCATGTACTTGTCTTCTTTCTTTGCCTCTTTGCTCTCACCCCGACCGCTCATCCTAGCCTTTTGTTCTAGTCACTAATCTCTGATTTACTCTAGTCCTGTTATGTGTGCATATCTGCACCATCAAGCCCTGTTCTGTTGTCTTTTCATATGCTCAATGCTACCCTTTTTTTTTTTTTTTTTTGTAACCCGTGCAGGCAGAAACCGCTCCCGATGGACCAGACTGTGGCTATGGCTCCTTCCACCAGCAATACTGGCTGGACGGGCGCATCATTGCTGTGGGAGTGATCGACATTCTGCCCAACTGTGTATCCTCAGTCTACCTGTACTACCACCCCGACTTTGCTCGGCTTTCACTGGGGTCCTATTCTGCTCTCAGGTGAGCAAATGGCATCTCCTTGCTGTCCAGTCCTCATCAGCCTCTGAGTTTCCTGCATTATGTTCCTTTCAGTGTTGTTTATTGGGCAGATCACTTGGAACCCTGGAAGCATGCAAACACAAGATTCTCAAGAACAGCAACTGCTAACCATTGCCCTGTAATGACACCTCACTTCACACAAGTCAACTATCTTTCTTGCACCTCCCTTATGGACATATGGCAAGCATGTCCTTCACTCAACATAAGTGTGCACTCCTGCTTTCAGTTTCCTGGTTCGTCTGACTTTTTGGTCCGAACGAGGCAGAAACATTATACGGAACCCACACAAAACACAACCCGCACAACTCGCTCCTCTTTATGTTTCAGCCCACACTGTCTCATAGACTGCTTGGCGCCTCCTACAAAGTGTCACCCAAAATGGTTAAAAATGCTTTTTTTTCCTCCCAAAAATTTAGCCACAGATGTGAATGATTCTGGCTGTTTGATCCTTCGGGCAGACTGTGTGCTCATGCCTCTGTATGCATGCATGTGCGTGTATGAGGGTACATCTGTGTGTCAACTGCTTCCCGTGCCAATCTGAGCTATTTTTGTACAGAAGCCCCACCTGTTTGCTGATGAAGACAATCTGAATAAGCATAGCACTCAGCCTGAGAATGCCCCAGTCAACAGAAGTTAACTTTTTTCAGTATTATTATTATTGTAAGGGTTCTACTCCAAGAGCAACAAAAGCGAGTTCACAGGATGTGTGTATAGTAAAGCACAGTAAAAGCCATATAGAAGAGGCAAAACATTCTCAGACTGCAAATATTCTCAGACTGTTTAGAGACTACAGATCCTTCTTGTTTGTTCTTGCCCTCCCAGCGACGGTTTTTGAGACCCCCTTTACTTCCCGTCCAGTGTGTATTGTGTGGGTGAGAGGTTTGTAACTCACTCCTGCTCGAAGCTCGAATCGATAGGGTACCCCGTAGTGGTAGTGTGGATGTGTTAGAAATATTAAAAGTGGGACATTTAAGTTTGTCATGATTAGAAAAATGAGAAGGCCAGGGATAAGTGGTTCATGCATCGTGTATGTGCAAGGGGGTTTCTTTCTGTAGCTTTGTGTTTAATTGTTAGAAATTAGCATTCACTATCCTGAATGTATAGCTGTGACGATCTCCGTGCCTTTCTGTCAGCCATCATGCATGTTTTCAGTCAAAACTATCCTAAGCAATGTTCTAAAGGGGTAAATGCTAGGCGGACTGTTTTTGCGTTATAAGATGGTAAATGTTGTATATCTGGCATTGTAAGTGTAATAGAAATTTAACAAAAATCTAAAAAGACAGTTTAAATTATTCATATGCTAAGTCTGCGATTTCCTTTCTGCCTGCTGATTTTGGAGTGTATCTGCTCTTAATGAGTGATGGAGATGGAAAGACAGAAGCGAGACAGCGGGTGTCCAGAAGGGCACCCTGTGTCCTCTGGCTGTGGTTGCTGGATTTCTGTCTGAATGGTAGGAGACGTTGCTACAGCAACTGTCCTTTTCTCCTTGGGCTTTTGTAAGAAAGTTGGATAGTGTTGGGATTGGGGTATGGGGGTGTCCTGAAGTGGACATTGTGGCTGTAGTGCTGTTGTCCTAAGAGCAGCTGGTGTCAAGCATGGTGTTGGCAAGGGGGGTGTGTGCTTGAGTGTGCACATACTTGTACCCTTGTCACGATGCTTATGTTTGCCTAAGTTTTTTTTGGTTCATATGCACAGATGTTTGCTTGCATTAATGACTTTGCAGCTGCTGCTATATGATGTGTCTGTCCCTCAATCTATTTGTGTCTCTTGTGAGTGAAGCCCAGAAAGACAGACGAACAGCAGTGGGCCACATTAACTTCAAGCAGAGGCCTGGCGAGTGAGGCTGAGGATAATTGGCCTGTGTTGGAGTGTCAGATCAGTGAAGAGGGGATAATGGGGGTGCTGGGAGGGGGGATGCTGGGTTTTTGTGAATGGGGCGCTCGCCTTGGCTCCCCCCACAGCACTCATTCATGCCCAGCCCAGCCTTTGTCAAGAGGGGATGGGAACCAGGGAACCTGGCAGCACCGTCTGACCTTCCGCCTTCACTCTGCATCCCCCCAACGCTCTCCCTCCGGTCCTTTCCTTTCTCTCTGTTTTAAGACTGAGAAAAAGACCAGCCCCCCCCCCCATCTCCACCCCATCTGAGCCAGTTAAAAGCGGAAAAGATGGATAGAAGGAAAAATTAAACAAAAGGAGAGTGGAAAGACAGAATGACGGATCGATAATTAAAGTAGATGGACAAAAAAAGAGAGGAAAAGCAAAAGCACTGAATAAAATGTTTTATATATATCTAAAAAAAGGCTGACTGTTGGATGAATGTGTTGGATGGTTTGTGTAAATCACTGTCTGTCTTGGCACATTTCTCTTCCTTTCTTTGCTTATTGGGGGTCTGTTTTGTTCAGCTCTAACTGTCTCTCTATTTTTCTCTATTTCCCACTTTCCACTTTTTATCTAGGGAGATCGCCTTCACAAGGCAGCTGCAGAAGCAATCCGCCAAGCTCTGCTACTACTACCTGGGCTTTTACATCCACTCTTGCCCCAAGATGCGCTACAAGGTACATTACACCATGTTCTAATCCTGCACTTGTTTTTCCAACCCATTTTTCTATTGGTCACAGTACTCAGTTCAGGTGCCTTATTGCTAACTAACCCTACTTATATTTATGCAAAAAAGGCAGTTTAGATTCCACAGTTCTCCTCAAATACATCTTTGGACTGTGTAAAGAAACTGAAGCACCTGGGAAAACACATTAGTGGGCCTACAAGCTATGCACAGACTGAGCTGGATTTGACCACATCCAGTTCCACAGCCCAAGATACAACATATCGCTTACTAGTAACGAGTCAGAGAAATGGTATAATTTTAGTTAGTTAAAATGATTAACTGGATGGTGTGAGGTTACCTTAGCAGGTAAGTGGCTGGACAATATTAGTATTATTGCTAAGTGAACGAGTAATGGTAAACAGGTACAGAATTCCACTGATTAAAATGCAAAGGGATGGCACTTTTTGTTATTTGTCATTATATTTACTTTAGCCTTTATTTAGTTTATTTATGAACTAAGGTGATGAGTGGATGCATTTGAACTACAAATACTGTGCAAAAGTGTTAGGCATGCAACTTCAATGTCTGTTGAGAAGTGCAGGTAGATTCTTATCTACCATCAGGGAGGTTTCTGGTTGGTCCCAAATTCATTTTGCAGCCTGAGAATGACCTCAAACACCCAATCTCAGTCATACACAACTATCTTGAGCAAAAAGAAGGTCCCCACAGAGTCCTCATCTCAACATGATCAAGTCAGTCTGGGAGGACATGCAGAGACAGTCAAAGTCTGCAGAAGAACTGTGGCCAATTCCTCAAAATGTTTGGAAGAACCTACCGACCTCTACCTTAAACTGCATGCAAGTTTGCATAGGAGAACTGATGCAGTTTAAAAGGCAAAGGGTGGTCCCACCAAATATTGATCTGATTGAGGTTTTTTTTTGTCTACTGCACTTTTTAGAAGGTTTATTGATTAATAAGTATTCATGGCATTATTTTTGGAACCGTCCTTGCTTAATAGCATTTTTCCCACAGGTGCCTAAGACTTTTGCACAGTACTGTAGTTCAGCAGGAAAGGCTCTTATAGAGTTAAATGTTTTCTGTCCACCCATCCTTAAATATGAATTAGGCAGGCCCTATTACGATGAAGAGGCTACCCTAGGAAACTCCCTGAAACACGAACGCCTATTGTTTTTTAAGATTATAAGTAGTGTGCTGGTTGAACAGCTGAATTTGAAGTTTTGCTGCAGCGCCCTGCTACTATGCCCTTGAGGAAGGTACTTAATCTGAGTGGCTTTTGTAAAGCATCCCATCATACAAATAGTGTTGATTGTAAACTAGGGAACTCATATTTGCTAAGAAAAGAGGGTTTGTCTTTTCTTTAAAACATATGAATCGTATGTAATAAGTTTGGAAGTCACCTGCTTGAAAATACACTGGAAGGCACGTTTCCCATGTTAATGGGGCCTAAGGGATTTCACCAGGATCTCAGAGGATCACTCAGGAGGAGGTTCCTCAAGGGCCGTGGTGGTTTGGCATCCCTGCGGTGTGTAACACCCCGCTGCCCCTAGCCAAACATGCTTGTTTTAATCGTAGAGAGAGGAGTTCTGACACACACTCTGATGTTCTGTTTGATTTATGGCAATGCCTTTGATGTCAGCATTTGCACAACTGCTGATCATTTTCCTCACTGTTTGTTGTTTTTAAACCCTTCAGTTTCATCACCATTCCCTTTTATGCACTTGTGTTTATGGGATGCAGTTTTGGACATTCTGCACTACTGCTAAATTTTAAAAAGTTTTATAGTCGTGAATAATGTTGCATATTTTTTCCATGCTGAAAAGTGCAAACAAGAACAGACACCTGCAAAAGGTGTTAATTCCCCCTGTCCTGGCCTGCCTCTCACCTGTCCGTTGTGACGGTCTGTTCTCCTCGGGCCCCAACTTCCTGATGTCCTTCTTACCACACAGGAATTGAGGCCCAGATACACATTTGGGAGCAATTTTCCCTGAGCCAGCATTATGTTCAGTATGGAGCCTGTTGCAAGCAGTAAGCCTTTCCTTTCCTGGCCTCTATGCCTTAAACTCTTAGTCCATCTTGGCGAAAAGTCACCCCTTCTACAGTCTGGGTTACTGGTCTTGAACCCCTCCACCTCTGATCCAAGGCCCACTGTCTGCACAAGCCCTGAAGAAATGTTTTTCATCTTCCCTTCTAGCACTTGAGACAGCAAAGCATCCTGAACCCTTGTCAATGCTTTTTCACATTCCTCTTGTTACGGTCAATAAAGTGGAGCCTTCAGTAATCATAAAGAGGGAGTCAGTAGAGACCCTGTCCAAGGGTTTACTTAGCAAAAGGGACTCCCAAGAGGAACATTTTTGAAATCAGCCACTCCATGTAGGAATATAACAGAGCAGACCCTTTAGCAGAATCCACAACTCTGCCACTCTCGTATAGATGCTGAACCCCAAGCCAGTGTTGTGATTCTTTATTCCTCTGCGGGCACAAATAAGGTTGCCGAACATATGTGGTACATGATGTGGAACACAACATGTCTCTGGGTAACAACCACTGCAATGCAAATGCAGAATGTAAATAGTGTAATGTGAACACCACAGGGGTATAAATTAGGCTTGGAATACACAGCAGGTGTGGGGGAAGCAGCTGGGAAGTGTGGCAGGACAATTGGGGGGGGTTAACCTGTCAATGAGCTGACTGGCTGAGTAGCATACAGTACAAGCAGGATAGGGGGGTGGTGGAAGGGAGACGTAAATATAACGGGTGAACCAGGCCGTTCCAGTGAGGCACTAGGGAGCAAGAAAGAGAAGGAACTGCAGAACGCATTAGCAGTTGAGGAAAAGGTCAGTGCTGAGGCAGCTTCTGTATTGCTTTAGAACATGAGGGGAGGGATGTGTGTGTATCTCATTCATACCAAGAACACATTCACGCTGTTATTTCTGCAAGCACTTGTTTTGTTGCTTTTTCCTTTAATTAGGTGCACACATTTTTTGTTCAGCTCACTATTAAACTAATATTAAGTAGCATTGCATTTATATAGCTTGGCATTATTACCTGAAGAATTCAGTACGTTGTTTGCAGGTGCTAGCAAGGAGTGGGGCTCATACCAGAAAGCTTCTGATTACAATTCTGTGACTTTTCACGTTATACTATTGGTTGGCAGTTTTAAAGTAAAAACACAAACATACGTGCATACAGGTGTCCCATACAATATGTCATCCATGAGGAACAAATGTAGTTTGGGAATTAATTTCCTGGGCCAGCGGGTTCAAATCTTAGGCCAAATACCGGGAACTTAAAACACAACCGCTGACCGAGTATACACTAAAACGGCGTTGCTCCAGCTCCCAACTCTCACACACATAAACTGTGCTGTACTAATGATATCAGCCAAGAACCACTCCATTCAGTCACTCTTTCATTCATTTCTTTAAGCCCCCCCTTTATGCCCTATCCTCACTGTGGTACTGGTGAACCTTAATGCTGACTGTGGCAGAGTGTAAATGTAGGGTATTTTTTTCCCCCATATTTAATTTCGTCTGTGGACGTTTTCTCCTCGCTGTGTGTTTGATTACTGTTTGGTCACAGTTGTAGGCACTCGCTGCCGCAGAGACACTCAGAAGTCCTCTGTCCTACAGATAAAGACATTTATGCCCCCCCCCGACTTGGTATAGAGTTGTGATTAAATACTTGGATCTTTCCTTCCCCCCTGCCCTCCACAACTTTCTCTGGGAGCCTGTGGTAGGGTG
Organism: Arapaima gigas; assembly: GCA_900497675.1. Classification (NCBI taxonomy): domain Eukaryota; kingdom Metazoa; phylum Chordata; class Actinopteri; order Osteoglossiformes; family Osteoglossidae; genus Arapaima; species Arapaima gigas. The sequence continues at coordinate 369,147 of UFQX01000716.1, read as the reverse complement.
AGGAGGTCACTGTGTTCCCACCCTCAGACATGCAGATTGTCCTATCATTAATACATCTGCAGACTCACCAAGTACCTAATTAATGCCTGGGCCTTTAGGGCTATTGACTGCATTCCAATGCATCCATATTGAAATTCCCACCCGTGTATTAAAAGCTGGGTTGATGGTTGTTCCTTGGTTAGGCTCTGCTTCTGGTCTCTTAGTTCAGTGCGTTTGTCCATTCTTCTAGGGTGATGAGTTTTTAAAACGATCCTTCCGGTTCACAATTCCATGTTCTGTATTCACAACTGTCGGGTAATGAATTTAGCGTACTCCTCCTTACACATCCACACAATTGATACTGCTGTCGCGATGGTTGTAATTATGGTCATGTACCCCTTTGCCATTCATGCTGATGTCCTAGATCACATATAGTGAGCTATAATGCTCAAGTTTCAACAGGCATGTTTTTTTTTTTTTTTTTTTTTGTTTCTCTCATTTGCTGAGCTGAGTTCATTTTGGGGTGGAGAGCTATTTCACTTTGGCTGTACATCTCATATCTAATGTATGGCCTAAACTCGGCAGCGTGTCATTTCTTTTGCACAAGGGTAGTACGGGCCCTTAGTTTATATGCTGTTTTTGGTACGGCATGGGCCAAGAGACCCTCTAGGGGGCACACTTCCACCTTCCACACTATGAAAAGGACTACATGTTTGTGCCAAAAGCTGCCAAACACTGTAAGCTAGTAACAGCACCATAAGCTGCCAAATTTGAGGCTCTGCTTCCCTCCTTCGATCCCCTCTCCGGCACCATCTGACAGCCTTTTGACTTTTCAGAGGCCAAAAATGTGTCCAATCAACTGGGTAATTAACCAGAGAGCTGGACCAGGCCCGGAGCTGCTCTTTATCTGAGCGAAGGCAGACGGCCAATTCTTACTCCGCCTTGCATCCCACCCCCTTCTATGAAACATGCATTTCCCCTGTGCCTTCTAATCCAGGTGTTTTGACGTTGCCCCTGCTTGTCGACAGAGCTAGTCCAAAATAAGCAAACTAATTCTTTAGCGGCTCCTGTTTCTGCTAACAGGATGGGACAAGGACATGTACATGTTCTGTTGTCCAGCATCGGACCTAGTAAGACTATGTCCTCTGACTTGTGGGGAAGCCTTCTACAGCCTTCCCAAAATGGTAACTTTAAATGACCACTGGTTTAAGTAGTTTAACTCTGCTGTGTCAAGTACAATTTTTGAAGATGAGTAGATAGATCACCTGTTCGTGAGGCCTGCTAGAATTCATCCATCCATTCATTCTGAACTGCTTGTCCCATGCAGTGTCAGGGTGCTCCAGAAAATATCCTGAAAGGGCATGACACAGGGTATATCCTGCATATAATGTTGGGTAGTCACACAATCATTCAGAAATACACATACTAGTGTTGATTTAGAATCAAAAATTCACCTGAAATGCATCTTTTGAGTGAGGGAGGAATCAGAAGTCCCCACAGGAAATCCACACAAATACAGTGACATCATGCAAATAGACTGAGCCAGATTCCAGCACGCAGGAGCTGTGAGGTACCAGTGCTACCTTTAGTGCCACTGTGCCATTAACTAAATAATGAGTAATATACTCTACAGCTATGCTGTGTGTTAGAGCACATAAAATGCAGTGCAGAAGACTCAAGGATTAATTCTCTTTCAGTTGTCAGGTGATGGTTTTCAGAATATTTTTGTCACAGGTGCTTGTTTCTGAAGTACCCAAAATGTAACGTTTAATATTCAGAATATACTTTTTTTTTTTAATGTGGTCCACAAATTCTCATTTATTTCTCTACAGAAAACAAATTTAAAGATGAGAACTCAAGTACTTATAACTCCAGGGACTTTGGAAATTGACCTCTTGTGTCCTTAGGAATTATCATGTTTTTATTATGATGCACCAGGGTTTTTGGAATAAAGTAATGACAGTATTGGTTTCCTTACACAAACCAATTGTTTTACCCTGTAGCAGTTACTTGCAGTTAAGAAAAAATATATTGCAGATAATGGTATACAGTTTTTAAATGTGGATTTTTAATTTAAGTATTGAACTTGAAATGCTTTCGTTTAAGAAAATTGGAATGATTTTGAACCATCTGTAATCATTATTTATCATCTGCAGGATACGGTAATTTTCAGATATGTTTTGCAGCAAGTTTGTTCAGTGTACTGCTCTCGAGATTCCATTAGTATGGAGAAAATATAGTCGTGCCCACAATATGATAATGAAATATGTGCTACTTAAAGTGCTGCCAGTCCCTAGTAATGATCCATTACACTACATGACACAGTTTTTAGTGTTTCTCTGAGCAATAATCCTTTTCCCCGTGAATGAGACCAACTTCCATCAAACCCACTTTGGCTTTCTTGTGGCACCATCATTCCAAACCTACTATTTCTGCTGAAGATTTTGTTTCTTTTCCATTCATCCATCCATTTTAAGCATTCGCTCATTCAGTGAAAGTTGGGGAAGGTCTGGAATCAATAGTGTAAAGCTGGGTTTACCCTGTGTGGGATGGAAATCTATCATAAGTTATTTGCCCTCACTAACGTGCACCCTTTGGGCATATCAGTCAGGTTCCACCTGAGACACATGACTTTGGACTGTGGAAGAAAATTGGAGCACCCAGAGGAAACCTGCACCAGTACAGGGGCAACATGCAAAACTCGCAGAAAGTGAGTTGGATTTCAACCCACCTTTAAGCCCCCAGCCCAGGTGACACCCTTCTTCTCTTGCCCATTTCTGAAATATGGTCCAGTATGAAATGGGTGATTTTGGAACACAGAGCCTTTCTCTGTTTTCACTCCTTCACAAGTCCCACACACATCCTCTCATTATGCTTTCTTGCTTTTTTTCTCTGTTGTTTTTGCAAGGCTTTTTTTTTTTTTTAGACAACATGCTGGGGTTTTTTGTTTCAGAAATTTCCCTTAACTAGAGCCTTTCTATGAAGAAAATAAGTTCAAAAAGCAGTTAATTTAGCAAAGGAAGGACAGAACATTGTTAGCTGATGGTCACAAAAAGGACAATTTTTTTCATTCACAAGTGCTCAAGCAGTCAGTCACGCATGTACACCCTATTTTTTTTTCTTGCTTGCTCATTTTGTCAAGTGAGCTGAGAGATTATATGTGGCCTGTACAGTATCCACTGAGGGAGGGGAGACATGGCAACAGAAGAGACAAAAAAGCAATGCTGCTGGTTTGTGAGTGGCCTGCAGTCCCCCCCACTCTCCTAGTGGAACAAGCTTCTATCATTTCCTGTGTCCCTTGGCTCCCTAGTCTAAACCTCACTGTCTATTATAAAATTTCGGGGGCAGTTAGAAACCTCAAATTCATGAAATTCAGAGTCATTCCTGCGTGAAAAACTGCTCACATTCAGGAACCAGAAGAAGTTGTGCCTCTGAATTAATGACATTTGCGTCTTGTCCTCGATGGCCATTTTAGGGTCATTTGAGGAAAGAGGGCTTGAGTTTTATTCTCTAGAGGGTCCTTTTGCTTTTTCAGGATAAATGCTTTGTGTGGCCACTCAGCTTACACCCTCTGTTAGTATGTATTGGATGGACGCTCTTTGCTGTATTGGATGACTGTTTGGCCGTACACACTAAGAAATTGAGAAATAACAAACAGTTCTAGCCTTATGAGTGTGAATTTCTATTGTAATACCCGGATTTTTGGCACATTCTGCTATGTAGGGACATGTTACCCTTGGTTTCTGTTAATTTTCTGTGTGTGTGTAGCCACGAATATAGGTATTATTGACACTGCTGTAAAATCAGCTCAGTGGGCAGATGTGCAATTACAATAGCTTTCCTGTGGCCCTCTTGCGGCCAAATACGTTAGCCTGGACACATTCCTGCAAACCAGCTTCGCGGGCTTGCGTATAATTGATGTGATAACCCCCCCCCCCTCGCAACCCGTCTGCAGTGCTGCTTGTACAGTCTACACCCCATGCATCAAACTAACAGGAGCGGTTTGTGCAGGGGGGGGGGTGCGCGAGCTAGCGGTTTGTTTTCTCTAGCAGACTGCCTTGGAGCGTGCTGATTCACGCCAGCAAGGCGCCACGGCAAAGCCCCTCACTGCACATCAGGTCCGAGTCTGTCCACACATACATACGCTCACATGCCCATACCCTGACAGGATCTGAGCCCAACTGCCTGTGCTCACTGTACCATCTTTGTCACTGCTCACCCTGCGTTCTGATCCTTAGTCTTTAAACTCACGGTNACAGGATCTGAGCCCAACTGCCTGTGCTCACTGTACCATCTTTGTCACTGCTCACCCTGCGTTCTGATCCTTAGTCTTTAAACTCACGGTCCAGTCCTGTGCCTAAGCCATCTTTCTGGACTTTTTTGCTCTGGTTCCCCCCCCCCCCCCCCGCATAGGTCTTGTACAAATGTAGAGGTATGCATTGGCATGTTGGAACATGCTCACAAGTGGGACCATGAAGACTGTGTGCAGTATGTTACTGTCTTTCATTGTGCAGGCATGCATCCATCTATATGTCCATATGTGTGGAAGTGTACTCTGTGCCCTGCTGTGATAGATGCTGGCAAAGGACTAGATGTGTGTTTTTGTCATTAAATATGATTATTGATGTGATGTGCCCTTCCTGCCGCAGGGCTTAACTTACAGTCTTTAACATGGAAGCGTGTTGTGTGGGGTTCCTGTAGTGATACTGGTTCTGTTTACGGGGCTCTAGTGTTCTGTCATGTTTCAGCAGGTAGTGTGCACTGTACCGTTTATTTGCTATCACAGCAGGGCTTCATCCCAGGCGCAAATGTTGCATAAACAATCCTAAACACAGAAAAGCCTTTCTCTCTCTGAATTCTCATTCTTCTGTAAGCTCCACTGTAGAGAAACCACAGGGACGCAGGCGAGCGGCTTGAAGGAAAGGATGAAAGGCAGTGGTGAGGGGAGGGAAGGTATTAAATGAGAATACTTTAAGGAAAAAAGATAAACAATTACTGTGTGGTTTTTTTTTTTTTTTTTTTTTTTGGATAATATTTTTCTTTCCCTTTCGTCTGGATTTACTAGTGACGTCTATCTGAAGAAATCGCTTACACCTACATTCCCCCCCCTTCTTCATCCATTAATTTACGTTATGTTCGTCATTTGGCACATGTGGGTTTACACATTTGTGGCATTGTATTGGCACGGGGATGGCGGTGCGAGCGCAGACAGGACGGCGCTGGGAAGACTTTCACACTTTTTTTTTTTTTTGGTTTTCCTCCCCTCGTACAACCCCTTCTTCTCACCCCGGCAACGGGGGCCCCATCATTCCCATTTAGCGCTAATGAGCGATTGTCACAGCCCACCCTGTGCCTGGTGTGGGCCACCAGCCCGCACTCCCTGTTTCCAGATGCCTCTGAATTAAAATAATAATAATAAAAGAGTAGGTTGAGCAAGATCAAACTGCCCAAAACCCGCTTTCACTTTTTTTGACGTAAAATAACTCTCCCACTTGGTTTCTTTGCTCCTCCAGTTTGAAGTTTTCTTGACAGGAATAGTTGATTTCCCTCAACTGGGACCACCTACCATGCTGCTTTGTACAGAAACATTTTGGATACATATCATATCATATATATATTTGCCTATTTCAGATAAACCACGGGCAGCTGTGAAGTGGTGGTTGGGAGTGGTTTGTACCAGATGCTCTGGTGGCATGTTGTTGGGGTATTTGGGGGGGGGGGTTCAGAGTTCAAGGGCCGTGTCACAGAAATGAGTACGAAAAGAGTGAAAGGGGAGGTCCAGTGGCATTTGGGCCACAGGGGTCACGGGCAGGTTGTGCTGCATGAAAGTGAAAGTTTGGACCTAGTGTCATGGTGAGAGGAGCCAGAGCCGACCAGTTGCCACCCAAAGGTGTTTGCTTTGTGATTAACTCTGATGTGTTTATTTTCGGGTGTCTCACAGCTGGGCCCTTCCTCACTTTTGACCAGACAGGGTGAGCACCTCATCTGGCCCTGTATGTGCTGGTGTGTACAAAGAGTATAAACAGACATGCAGGCTGACGCAGCTGTAGCAGAAGCAGAACTCTTGAATAAAGCTCAGGATGGATAGAGGCGTTTCTTACGAGCTAATGGCTCTAAAATGCCGGTCTAGTCACAGGCCTCTGAAATGCGATCTTGTTAAAATATTTTCCCATCATTAACCTGTCAGTCGTCCAGCTCGCGGTGCAAGGCTCATTTGGGAAGTGGGGTGACCTGTGTGTGTGTGTGTGTGTGTGTGTGTGTGTGTGTGTGTGTGTGTGTGTGTGTGTGTGTAGACAGGGCTAGGTACGGGTGGGGTGGGGTGAGGGATATGGGCGTCTCGCAGACTGCTTTCTGCCTTTATTTATTCGAAGGCCCTGCAGCAGCAGTGTGTTGAGTTGGGCAAAACCCTCATGGGCTCTCATGTCCAAACAGTGTAAGGTAGTATAAATCTACCAGGGCATGTCTGAGACACATTCAGGGGCCACTGTTCTGACTTGTGCCTCGCAGGCATGACAGACTGTGTATTTCAGTGTGTGTGCATGTGACAGGTAGTCTGCAGTACCTACCCATCCTTTGGCTGGCTGGCTGGTGCATGCTGGATTTTGACTCTGGGTTGAGAGGTCACTCTCCCCAGGTGTCTTAAAATTCTCCTGTCCTTTATTTGCCTGTACCTGTGAGGATTTTTCCTCTTGTCTACATTTGTGCCAAAGCCTGTGCGAGGGTGTGTTTGTGTGCACAGCTGTGTGAATCTGTGAAGGATATTTGTCAGAGGCTGTTTGAGTTTATGCTGTATGTGCCAGTATGTCGTCAGCTGTACTCAGGACCGTGTTGGTGTGTTTCTAAAGCGGTCACATATTTTCAGATTTTTGTTTTGCTCTACCGCTAAGTAGTGCTTTCACTGTGCCTGTTTTAGTGTATATTTATACATGCAGTAATACTTGAATTTTGCTGCACAGTTTCTAGATGTGACATTTTTAATGCATCTTAATATTTTAAAACTTTTTTTAACAGTAAAGCCTTTACTGTTGCCTTGTTGACAGTTAGTTTGTAGCAGTGAAGGATGTGTATGCATGTAACAAGTCCAGTATTTTTCTGATGGATGTTAAAGCTTTTATTTTGGAATCCAAACAAGTGGCTAGAGATTGAGAGTTGTGAGAGAGCTGCTTGTTGGGATCTTGCAATCCAGAAAAGGACACCATCTGTATCTGTCGTCCAGCTCTACAGACCAGAGCAGCAGACACTGATCAGCAGCACCTTGCTGGACTGGATTCCTGGTTTAAACAGTGGTTGTGAAGCTCTGGTTAATCCAGAAAATTTTTTTTTTTTTTTTTTTTTTTTTTTTTGGTCTTCTTTTTGGTTTACTGTGCAAAAGAGCTGTCTAATATAGCCATATTTTAGACAGTTCTGAAATTTAACGATGGAAAGTTTTCCACATCCATTTGTGTGTGCATGCATGTGTGTGCACTTATTGCTCAGAACTCTTGCACACAAATTCATTCCTTCTTGGAGACTGAGATAAAAAAGTTGGGAAGAGCAAAGTGTGGCTGTGTGTTTTCACGAAGGTTCCAAACCTGCAGCACAGCGAGGTATTTATGCGTTTGATTAATTGCTTTTTAAAATGATTCCCGGGTAAGGGGTGAACGTTATCTTCAGTCGCAGTGAGTTTGAGTCTGTCTCCCTGTCCGCTTGTCTGCCTCTGAGTTTTACTGTCTGTTTTTGATTTTTTTTTTTATATTTATTATAGAGAAAGTAGACATGAAAGCATATGTTGGTGGCAGAGTTTTTTGCCCCCGTGTGTGAGATCAGATGGGCATCACCCACCAGTAAAAGAAGGATTATCTATGAAGTATCTTAAAATTCCACTTTTCCATCTTACAGTTTAACTCGCCGAACTTTCTCTCCCGCCTGTGCCCCCTTGCTCCATCCTCCATCATTCTGACTGCCCCGCACTGTCCCAACTGCAACCTGAAATGCTTCTCCTTTTCATCTCCTCTGCTTACCTCCCTTCTCTGTCTTGTTCTTCGCTCCCTTGAAGTAGGAGCTTTTAGCCTCCCTTTCAAGCTAAACTAAACAGAGGATGCTGCCATCTCCAGTCTGTCAGCATGGCTTACATATCAGCATGGTGGGGGGCCTATGTGAGGAGCTGCATTGTGAGGACAACACAGGGAAATAACTAGACAAACTCTGGGGGATCTGAAAGTGAACTTCTACATATGTATTAGTGTGTCTATTACCCTGCAGGTCTAAGGTCTACTGGCAGTGGTCATTTCACAACAATGTTGTTTTCATTAAAGGTTCCAGTAAATGAACTGATATATGTTGGGGAAGTTGGGAAATAACGCGACACTCCCTGCTTTGGTTCTGCTGGCCTCACCTGTAAGACCACTTACTTCAATCTGGAAGGAGACAGAAACTTGAATCAGGCCATAGATTTCATTTTGCTTAAATTGGACCCAGCATTGGCTTTCGGGAACAGATTGGATTCAGTTGAGAATGTAATGGTGTATATATTGATTCTCAGGAAATGTGTGTTATAGTGTATTAACCTTCAAAGAAGAAGGGGATGGATTTAAATCCAGCTTCCTTTGGCCTGCCCTGGGCTTCACAGCCTGCCATCATGCTTGTTTTTCCCTTTCAATTTGCTTTGGCTAAGCTACTCTGGACAAGGGCATCTGCTAAATAGATAAATGATGAGTAGTAAAACTGCAGGTTTTAATGGAAAAACTTGTGAGCTTAAGGGCTCCATTTTTCTACATGCCAGGAAGAAAAGCCTTGACTTAAACCTACGAGCAGTGCCTAAAACACAAACATTTAAGAACATGCTGAGGATGCTAAACAGAAGGTGATGTCATTGATAATGAGTGCAGTTATAACTGAACCTTGGAGACTCCATCTCTTCCCCCATATCACAGCTCTCAGCTTCAGCTCTAATGTAGTGTATTCTCCTTTCCTTATTTTGGGTTTTGTAAAATTTAAACCTAAGCAAGATTGCTTAAGATATTTACTTAGTCCTATTAACCAAGTAATAACTATCTTGAGCAATTTATAAGGCTAATAAACAGATAGAAGATAATACTTCACGATGTTCATTTTGGCATTACATATTTGCTTTTACATCTTACTGCACTGTTGCAATTCTAAATGACATGAAGTGAGTTGGCTGGAACACATCCTATCTTAAGATGTGTCCTTTAATTCTTACCAATTTCAAAGGCAAACATTTTCAGTAGTGTGTCTAAATTTTTTTTTCTTAGTTTCTGTAACTGATTTTGTGTCAAGTTTTTCACAAAACAGCTCTTAGAGAGCAAGATCAATACTTTTTGGAGACCTCACGTGTTCATAGCTCACTGTAGAACAGATGGCACTTTTAAGCCACTGGTAAGGCCTGTGTATATTATTTCTGCATGTACAGTACTGTGCAAAAGTGTGAGGCATGCAACTTGAATGTGTGTTGAGAAGTACAGGTAGATTCTTATCTACCATCAGGGAGGTTTCTGATTGGTCCCAAATTCATTGTGCAGCCTGAGAATGACCTCAAACACCCAATCTCAGTCATACACAACTATCTTCAGCAACAGATGGTATGGTCCCCACAGAGCCCTGATCTCAACATGATCAAGTCAGTCTGGGAGGACATGCAGAGACAGTCCAAGTCTGCAGAAGAACTGTGGCCAGTTCCTCAAAATGTTTGGAAGAACTTACCAACCTGTACCTTAAACTGCATGCAAGTTTGCGTAAGAATTGATGCTGTTTTAAAGGCAAAGGGTGGTCCCATGAAATATTGATCCGATTGAGGTTTTTTTTGTCTGCTGCACTTTTTAGAAGGTTTATTGATTAATAAGTATTCGTGGCATTATTTTTGGAACCGTCCTCGCTTTATAGCATTTTTCCCACAGGTGCCTAAGACTTTTGCGCAGTACTGTAGCTGCCCATGAGCAGATGCAGATTCTGCCCTCAGTCAAGAGGTGAAATTTATATTAGTAGCACTTATTCTAATGCATGTTATGTCTTGTTGCTGAAGGACTGGTGTTGGTAAACCCACAAACCTCTGCAACACACCTCTCAGAACACAAGGAGCCTTATTCTGCAACCTGTCTCTGTACTTGTTTTTTCTTCCAACCTTTGTCGGTGGCCCACAGTCGAGGATCCGTTCATGGACTGTGACACGCTTGTGAAAACAGCATATAGTTTCCAGCGCCAGCCCCTAACAGACAAGCCCAAAAACGCAATGGTGCTTCAGTGGGAATGTTCTGTAAAGATGTCACCCCCATCAAAAAGCTGTGGGCACGTTGAGAGAAATGTTCTCACCCTGCTGGACTTCGCTCCCTGGCCTCACTGTGGTTTACCTGCTGCATGTCTGGGCTCGGTTTTCTGCTCGAGATCCTGAGCTTAGCAGCTAGGAAAGCTCCTATTCTCTATCTCCAGGCATCCTTCTTCAGATTCCAAGACCACAGGGAAGAACTTTGAAGTCTTTACAAATTCCTGCATTTTGAAGTTGTTGCTGCTGCCTGTTATGGTTTAATTAAATCACGACCCAAAGATTTGTAGCAATGGTTATCATGCACAGTAGTATTTCAGGTGTAGCCTGTGCATTCACTGGAGTTCCAGAAGCTTCCCCATAGGGAGTTCAGTGGCAGAATTTTTGGAATCATGTTACCTCTCCTCACACAAACTTTTGCAACAACCTTTATTTGATTATCTTCAAAAGGGGAATAAGGCAGGCATAGTTTGCACGAGAGGGTCATTGGTCAAGACTAGATGGATGTTGTTTACTGTGTTCCTGCATGGCTTTGTTTGTGGCTTGTGACTGAATCCAGTTTTTTCAACATGTTGTCTCAAATTTATTTTATTTTTTTTTTAAACCTTGTCCATGACACATTTGTGCTCCAGGTACTTTTTTCAAGGTTTCAGAAAAACTGTCCAATGTTTTAAGGAGTTTATTCAGTCAGCATTTGAAGAAGTTATGGCTTTTTAAAATGCCCCTAACTAAGCTATGATTGATAGTGGTTTAGGGCCCTAATAAGGTTGCTTGTGCAGTAACCTAATCTTCTAGACAGTCTCAGCTGGTTTGGGGGCACCGCTTTTTTTCTGCCATATGGGATTCAATAACATTTGTGCAGTTTTGCTGATTGGTGTGGACATGGCATAGGTAAACCTAATTTGTTGGGATTTGTAACAAATTATACTGCTTGTGTATTAATCACATTGCAGCTTTTGTAATCACTTATTCTTAAATGATACAATAATGGAGCTGATATCTAAACACATCCCCCATTTTTATGGACACTTGTCATACAGACTGTTACTTTGAGTGCGCGGCCAAATCCAAACACACTCCGTGTCAGTTAGGAAACAGCAGCTCTAGTAAATGCATCTTTGTGCCTGTACACTGGTCTCCATCTCACACCCGCACTTCTGCTCAGTAGCAGTCATCGTTGGATTTTTGAAGTTTTACAATCCATACAATTAGGTTCAACAGAGGTAAAAATACAGGGATTACGGGATCTCATTGAAATAGGAATTTTGTACAGTATGTACAGTTTTCTAGGTAGGAATTGTATAGAGGCTTGCTTAAATTGTAGTTATTTTTGTGTATTGCCCTTTTCAGCAAGTTCCCTCATGGTGTTTAGCAGTGAAAAAACATGCAAAAGCACAGAGGCATACATCAGTTAACATCAGTTAACTAAGATGCACATTAAAGACCATTTCATTTTCATGCAACCATTTGTAATTCCTTTTCAAATTCTTGGCAAAAGATGAATTTTTATACATTTATGGTCCCCCTTTGCATTAATTTCTCTCTCCTTTGCTCTGTTGCTAACTGTGGGGTATTCTGTCTCATTTGCATGCATTTTAATATTTTTTTCTAACCCTGACCCCAATCTTCCCATTTCTGTCCTTGTTCTTACTGGATTGAGCACTGTTTTCAGGGACTGAAAGGACTGACAGATCCAAAAGTCTGATGCCACTTATTGCCTGTATGAGTTCAGAGTGTAGCATAACCTCTCTATATGTCTTTGTTATCCCACCCACCCCTTCTAATCCAGGGTCAGTACCGACCTTCAGACCTTTTGTGCCCAGAGACGTACACATGGGTGCCCATTGAACATTGCCTGCCAAAGCTAGAGAACAGTCCATATGCCCGCCTCAACCAGGACCCTGATGCAGGTAATGTAGTGTTTTTTTTTTTTTTTTCCCCCCCGCTCTCTCTCTTTCTTTACCCGCTTCCCAAGGAAAAAGATTGAACATCTTTGTACTCAAGGGAAATACCTAAATAGAATCAGTGCTGTGTACACGAAAGTGTAGTGACAGCATAGAAAGAATCTGGTTTTGAAATGTGGTGAACTGCTAGTTCAGCAACCCAGCGCTTTTGGCCCACAAAGCTCAAGATATGGCACTTAACCCACGTGGAGTCAGGGCACTGGGGTCAGTCTTGCTCTGTACTGTTGCCAGGGTCTTCTGTGTCATAGGTTTTCAACATGTCTGTCTGTCTGTCTGTCTGCTTGGCAGCCAAAAGCACTATTATATCAGGGACTCAAGGTCTATAAATGGAATTTTTGCTTTCAGTCCAGCTGGTAAATGGTGTTTTTTGTAACGCTTATGGCCATCAAACTGCACTGGAAAACTAGGACCAAACTGAGACCTATTTGTACCAAAAAAGGCTCTGCTCTGGCATAATGTTTTCTTTTTCTTGATGTGGACACTGCAGTGTTTCTTTGTCCTTAGTCTCTGTTTAATGTCTGACTGTGGCACATGAGAGTACCTCTAGTTCCAGCCTATTGCATCTCATTCGTCTTTCATGCTCTCTGTCTGGGCTTTGGCCCTCCACATGTGTCGGGTCAGCTCTGTGGGCAGAGCTGTAATAACAAATATAATGATGGCAATAATAATAACACCAGCAGAGTGAGGCGCCACAGTCGGCATAGCCGCCTTGGCCTGTGAGATGCTTTCACAGCTCTGGTATGTATCGGTCCATCCCTGGAATCCACTATTCGTCCTCCTCGCTCTCGCGCCTATTTGCCCTCGAGCATTCTTTGTCTTTTAAAAATGTATCTGTCACTTATTTTTTGTCAAGACAAAGTTAATAGTATATTGATGTGTTATGGTAAACTGGTAGCAGATTAATTTCCCCTAATGTGAAAAAGTATGAAATGTATTATTACTGTTCTAACTGTTCATGTTTCTAGTCACAGACAGTTCAGTCAAATTGAGACCCTCCATACATCTCCTCAAAAGATATGCACCGTTGCTCTGTTTCCCCACATATCTGCTTCTCCCCCACACCCATGATAGCATTTAAGAATAATGTTTTGTGACCTGTTACAGCTGACTGATTCTTCTCTCTCCCTAAATCTGCCTTGGGCCTTCAGCCCCCGTGTGCACGTGTTGTTTTCCTTCTCATAGGCAGGCAGGTTTCAACTCGTCGGCCAGTCAGCTTATGCTTTCTTATGCCACAAGTTCATGATGATGATGATGATGATGATGATGTCAGACTGGTGCTCATGCTAAGATAATCCCTGTTTAAAAATCACCACTAATGGAGTTGTGTCTGGAAGGTGAAGTGTGACGGTGTCTAATGCTTCCCATGCAGTTTTGTCTCAATTCAGGAAGACTCTTGCCTTGGTCATTTCCCTGTTAGGAGTTGGGTAGATCATTATAAGTAACTTAACATTGTAAGTGGGTTTAGAGAAGAGTGTCGGATAAAGAAATAAAAAAGTGTAATAATCGGCCATATTGCCTCTTCACCTCGATGATTCTTGACTCTCACCATTGTATAGTTGAGAAGGAATGAGGCTGACTGAGGAGGTGGGCTAGTAGATGTGAGGGGTTGCGATGTAAGGGATATAGAAGTAGAGTCAGGCAAACACCTCTGTTTCAGCAGCAAGTTTTGTCATAAATGGACGCAGCCCAGAGTTTACTATCATTCTCTCAACACAGTGAGGTCATACTTGGAGCGCCTGTTCTGCATGGAGGTAAACTCCGGAGTAGGGAATCCAAGCCCCGTGACGGCTGTGTGACGGAAAAACTGACCCCACAAAACCGCCTGGCCTCTACCTCTCCCTTTTTATTTTTGTTTTTTCCCTCCTCTTTGGGGAAAATCCCACCTTATTCGCCTTTAAATTTCGAACATGCGTTCATGATTTTTCAGTCTCCTCCCTAAATATAAATATGCATGCTCAAGCTGCCTACGTACACACTGACAATACCATTTACTTTTCATATAAACAGTTATTTTCGTCTTTTCTCTATGCATTCTGTTTCAGTGAAGCATATAGAGAAGAATGTAACCATATTGCGCTGGACCTCTCAGTACAAATGTTCGTCCCAGATGTTCCATTTTTGACTGGGTCACACTGTCCAAGAGGCACTTTGAGAGTCGCGCCTGTCTAAGCTGTGGCGCCCCTGACTTTAAGACAAGTGGTGCTTTGGTTCCTGTGCCATTTATTGTTCTTGGCTGGTGGTATTTATGCAGAGAAATGGTGTCAGTGCCTTCTCGGTCTGATTTGTGTGTGTGGGGAGGGTGTTTGGTTGAGGGGGAAGGAGTTGAACTTTGATTAAAAAAAAAAGGTCTGAAGCTAGTTCACATCCAGACCAGAGACCCCACTGTGAGCTAACATCCATACTGTACATTAAAAGAAAAAGTGTTATTTCCAGCCAACCCTTGTAAGAGCATTATGGGAAATTGCGTAATTTACTGGCCGCATGACAAGCTCACGTGAGACCCTGACTTCATTTATTTGTGTAAATCTTAAAGTATGCCTTGGAAAAACGATTACAGCTCATTATCACCTAAGAAGTGATGAAAATGCAGCTGTTAGTCTGATCAAAACTATACAAACTCACTGACTACCTAATTTCTTAACCAATTGCACAAACTATCTATGGTGGTGTTGTAGATTTCTGGATGATACTGGGCTTCAGTCCACGTGCCCTAACCTCCACTTTATTGTGGGTTCATGGGAAGTTCACTATGGAGGCATCCTGGACGAGGACAATAGGAAGATATTCCTGCTTTAGCAATAGTTTGTATAGCCCAAGTTCAGAGGAGCTGCATGCTTAAGGTGTGTCATGCCTGGGGTGTGTTTAAACAGCAGTCCCTGTTCCTGTCTCTTTGTCTGGCAACATGAGCCAGCGTAGCGCATGTAAAACCTGCAACGGCGGTCCTTCCCCTGGGGACCTTAATGAGTTGAGTGCTATTTCGTATACACGTTACACCAGCAGGCCTTGTGTGCTTAAATGGTGCCAAAAGGAACTGCGGTGCCAGGCCACTGCTTGGAAAGATGGAGGATCTCCCTGCACCCTAAGCCCAGCATGACAGGGCAGACAGGTTCCGAGAAGATGAACAACCCACTTCTCCCTATAAGCTAAGCATATCCCCCTCACTGTCTCCTTGCCAGACGTACACTATCCCTCTTGCAAGCGTCACTGTTCGTTTGCCTTGCCCATGCCTGGATCCAAAGTGCTTCTGAAATATTGCTCATTGCCTGAGTGGGTGGAGGAGGACAGTGGTCTCTATCATCGTGATGCTGGACCACAGACAACTTGTTCTGTAAGCGGATTCTGAAACTTGTTTCACAAACACATTTATAAATCGAGACCCTAAAACAGGCTACATATTTAACCTTTCTGTAAACTTTAGCATAGACATTACAACTTCTATCACACTGGCAATTATTTTATGACGGTTATGATTTCACGGGTTATTATGAGTACATAACTGAAGCAGAGCACAGCAGAGTTGTCCCCTCTTGCTACCTTGGTCACCGGACCACCTTTCACAGCTTGCGTTTCCTGTCTGTAGCCAGGAATGCTATAAAAGGGGGGGAAAACCCACCCAGTTGTTCCATCCTCGTCTTCTTCTGAGAGGCGAAACCCCTGTGTGACCTTGCCCTCTGCCCTCGGAGAGGGATTTGCACAGAGACCGCAGTGCCAGTGATTCACCAGGGCTAGAGAAAGAGGGAGAAGAGCGGTCTGGCGTTAGTCAGCAGCAGCCCCAAGGCAAGGGGGCTGGGTGCGAGGAGCTTTGTTTATATGCTGGGCGGATGTTTGGATTGCCCTGCTTGAGCCCTTTTTGCTGGATGGTTCTGTTCTTTGTTATTGGTGGGGTTAATTGGGCAGCTAAAAGCTTTTCATAATCACTGTTTATTAATTTTTTGTATATATATTTTGTCCCTCATCTGAAGTCATCAGTCTACTTGTTGAAATATCGAGCGATCTTTTCCTAGTAGTGATGTGCAGAAGCCTTTGTATCACATGCTGACCCAGTTTTAATCTCCTCTTTCTGTCTCTGTGCTCAGACCTTGACGGCATATGCACAGACATTAAATTATTTTCCCGAAAAGATATCGCTCAGCTCTTTTTGTGCTTTTCTTAAAATCCTTATATAATGTGTTTATTTTTAAATGTGTTTGCAGCCGAAACTTTATAAATCGCTGATTCAGATTTTAAAAAGTTGCAGATTATTTAATTTAATGCTGTAATTTCATGTATCAGCATCTGGGGAAGCACTGGCTTGGAAGGAATAAATGTTTGAACCAGGGAGTTCAGATGCATGATGAAAATGAAGTAAGGCTAAATAAAATATGAGGCATAACTTGACAAAAATGTACCTCCTTTTCTCTCTAGGCTTTTCTTTCTAACGTGCAGAAGCCTAAGGGTCTTTTCCAGGGCTCCCTTTCTCAGAAAAACCTGTGGAAAATTTTCAGAAGAAACATTTGGGGTGGGTAGAAAAGAAAGAAAAAAGAAAATATCCTTTTTTGTTAGCATATGCAGGTTCCAAGTCCCCCTCTGTTCTGTTCTTTATTTTTCATAATTTTTTTTTTATGTGTCTTTCATGGATTGTCTTTTTTTGGTTGCTTGGTCCTCTGCTCCTTTGGAAAGTGAAGGAGGCAGTTTTCCCTCCAAACAGCCAATCCAAAACGGGGCAACAGGAAGAAGAGGATTTGCGGGGGGGGGTGTTGCAGATCCATATGTGTTCTCAGTAATTCTGTCTCTTTTTTTCTATCTTTGTGTCAATTTTGGAGAGTGATGGCATTTTTACAGCATTCGTGGTGGTGTTTTAGATAATATGGAGCGAAAATCGCACTGGTTCACTTCTCCTTCTCCACGTCAGGAACAAGAGAGAGTAATTTGTATCCTGCAGCCACCCTTGTACGCCTCACCCTGAAAATCTTACTCAGCTGGCCACCATATGGATGCTGCTTGCAGTGGGGAGACCTGCCTCGGAGTGTATTAATAATGATAACTAAGAAATGTCTCTTCTTACGGTTTGCATGCCACCACAAATAGCACCAGTGGCTTAGAGAATGCGGTGCAAATGGCCTCCTGGTGGCCTCTTCTGCTAAAGTATCAGCTGAAAGCAAGAGAGCCCCTATTTCAGCCCCTGATGGCTGCCACACCCAAGGGAGCTTGGAGTGATTGTGAACACATTTTTGAACTTGTAAATAAATATTTGCATCATACTTAGCTGCCCTAGGAGGTGTAGCACATTTTCTGAGTTATTGCTGCATAAGTTTTCTCAACCCTGGTGTTTGGCACGAATTCACAATGCACAGAGATGGGTTTTTTTGTGGTAGCTGCATTTTTCTCTACAAGTCTGTCCTGTTTTCTGTATTGTTATATTTTTCAAACAATTTTCATAAATCTGCATTGTGCTCAAACAGTATTCCATTCGCGAGTCTGTAGGGAGCATGGCAGGCAGTTTACAGACTGTGTAATGAGTGTTTGCAAGGGGCAAGTTGGCCAGAAATGAGGGCTTGTAAATTATCACCCCCGCCCCCCCATCCTCCTCAAACCCCCCCCCCCATCTCCTGGAGTCTCGTTTCCCATTGGAGAGAGTCGTGTGGCCAAAGGAGTGCTGCTCAGTGCCATGTCCACTCAGCAATCCATCCTGCATGAAGCCATGGGACAGAAGGGGGCAAATCAGAGGTCAAGTTGTTTTACTGGACAAGCCAAGAATACAGAAACAGAAGTATTGAGTAACAATGAAATGAATTGTTGCACATGTGGAAACAATGTACTGTTGATAATTGCTTGAGGTGTTGAGAAATGCTGGCAGGTAGTGTAATTTTCGGGGGGGGGGGGTAAATGATACAATGCCCTATAGGATGGTTTAATGAAGCCTTTAACTTTATATCGGTGTGTGTTGCAGGGGAGGTGAACGCTCTGAAGAACTTGGGCCAAGTTCTTGTGCTACACCGACATAGCGTTATGCCCTATGGCATCTACACCCGTAAGCGCAAGGGCCCCAACGATGAGCAGGAGGTGCACCAGTACGCCAAACTGGTGGGGCAGTCCTGTGCAGAGAGGATGCTGCTGTACCGTGCATGAAGAGGAGACCTCCATGCCTACCTGTGTCTTTTTTTTTTCTTTTTTCTTTTTGCGATTAGTTTTACTTCCATTGCTGTGTGTTGTGTCTGTCAGCACGTCACGCTCACTGCTTTGCACTGCTTTAGCTTGGTATGTAAACAATGTTGTATACCACTGTGTAGCACATCACACAGGCTTGTGAAGAACTGCTTTGTTCTCTAGTTTTTTTTTAATTTATTTTTATTTTTTAAAACTTAACAAGCACAAGTGGTTGTTGTCCCAAGTCACTGAGCCCTCAAACAAGTTGTCCTTTATAGTCCTCGGCCATTTGTTTTTGCTTTTTACTCTAAATAACTCTGCTGTAAATGCAATTTATGTTGCAATTCTTTTTCCTTATGAATTGACTTCAATCGATGAGTTGGGTTCCAATATTATAGCAAAAATACCCAAATACTTCTCCTGGTAAATACCAGTTGAGTGATAAATTCTGTCTGCTTTCACCTGGTCTCTCACTGCCAGATGCCTCAATACCAGTCGCCGATCAGGGCTTTATAATAATCGAATACTTTGATAGCTACATCGAGACTACTGATCCTTGATCGGTATTTGCAGGACAGGGCGATGTGCCAACAACAAGGGCTGGTCCACGAGATCGGCAGCAGGGCACTGGTGCCAGATTCTTTCAGAATGTACCCATGTTGTAATGGGTCACCGTTTTGCAGCCTGTCCAAAGTAGTGCGACACCACAGAACACCTAAGCCATCTTAAGAAGGCAGTTGTTCTGGTAACCAAAAACTGGGTCATGTGTGTGACAAACTGTTAAAGCTGAAACACAGTGGAACAGACCCCTCATGCATCAGTGGAACAAGGTGGGTTAAGGCACAGAACCCCAAATGTGTTCTTGCGGAAGCTCATGAGCTACAAATGGTTACCAGGCAAAAGTGAATATCTTGCTGTACCCAGACAAAATTGTCTGCAGTCAGTGTGCGAAGTGTGAAGAGAGAACTGACTGAAGTGGGGGGCTGCCTTGTTGGTCCCCACATCAGAGCCCTTCATTGCTGTGCTCGCTCAACAGTGTGGGTGTATCTACAAAGCTGCCCTTGAGTGTTATGCAAGAAGCAAAGCCCTCCAGTGCTTTGGTTAAATTGGAGGGTCCATCTGACTTAGTTTGTTGCTATAAAATGAAACAGACCGTAATTTATGTTTCTTTGAATGAGCTGAGCTTTGTTTTTGTCTCTCTTTGAAATATGTAGCTGTGTTGGATCTAATTTGTACATCTTTTATTATTTTATTCCCTAAAAAAATAAATGTGTAATTTTGCTTTCAAAACATCTAAACATTTTATGGTTGGTTTTTTTTTTTTTTTAATATAGAAGCATCTTTTTGCTTGGAGTTTTCTTTTATGATCCCAGGATTGATGAGGTTTTGTTGGATTAAGAAAAGCAGAGGACTTCTCACTCTCTCTCACACACACACACACACACACACACACACGTACGTGTCCACAGATAGTGTAAAGCTCTGCTTGGTTGTCTAGACACCAGTTTGGATCAGAAGGCATTGTGTTCTGTAGCATCTGACTGAACTAGAGCAGAACACTTCACATGGTGACTTTGCATCTGTAGATTGTTTTAATATTGACTTTGGACAAAACCAGATTTTCACAGTTGTAACTCGCAGGAGGCTGGGGAACGGGGCGTACCCTCTTCTGCAGCTCAACTGGTTGATCTTATTCGAATAATGGGTAAGGGAGAGATTCGAGTTCAAATTCGTATCCTCCATCTGCAGTGGCGGACGAGGCGAGAGGACGGTTACGTTCCGCGTGAAGAACTAGCGGACCCACGGCTACGTCGCTGACCTGTTCGGCCCGAACTGAGCCTCGCTGGCGTGCCTTAGTGGGGAAGCTGCTCGGTCCCGTCACTTTGGCTACGTTCTGGTAGCCTCACCAGCAGCTAGCCTGGCGACGCAAACTGCCCGGTGAACTGCGGCTCAGCCACCAGGTACTCCCGGGCCAGCGTTGTGTCATTTGGAAAGTGCTTACGCAAAGGGGGAAGCAAAACAGGCCGAGGCTCTGTCCGTGGGCCAACGCTCAGCCAGCTAAGGTAATTGGACCAAAACATTAATCAAGAGAGCATATTTATTGCAGTCACTTCAGGACACTAAAATGCCCTCTGACATGTTCCAGCTGGAGCAGAAGCACAGGAAAATGTCTCATCCTCAGCCTAGACCCACCATCATGTCTGCATTCCCCTCCCTACCTGCCCCACCTCCAAAGCTCTTCTAAATGCTTCATATATGAAAACAAACACCGGTACGTTGTTTTTCGAAGCAGGGACAGAGTTTTGAACGGCGTTCGGCGCAGAGAAGAACGTCAAACTCTCGTTTTTGTCCGTACCGCTGACTGCGGAGCAGCATCTGCCCCTAGACGGTACGCTGTCTGACTGACTTGCTCTAATTGCAGCCATTGTGGTCAAAGCTTGAATTCTTGCCACCGTCACAGACACACTGTCTAGCAACCACCCCCAAAACAAGCTTGCAGCCGCACCCCCATCCGCTCAGACCTTCCCGGCGCAGAAGGTGGGATTGCCGAGCGCCTAAGTGTCGGAACCAGAGCTGCAGAAGCGGGGTGGTCGTCTGGGGTTGCGTAAGTGCGACAGGCAAATCGCTCTGGAAGCCAATGCTGGTGATGCGCTGGTGAGACCTGGCAGGGACCCGTCCTCCATCCCATCTGCACCTAGTCGCTCCCGCAAACCTCAGGTGCCTCTTTCCTCCTGCCCCGTGGCACCGGTGTCACCCGGCAGACCACAGTGGATGTTCTGGAAACTGAAAAGCAGTTTTAAATTTCATGAAATGCGCAGCAAAGATTCTTAAAACGCTGTTAATGTTGATCCAAAATGGCTGCTTCTTAAAATGCAGTTTGCCATCCAATCACGGGCAAGAAGGTTTCGCATTTTGTCGCGGAGGTCGCGCACCGAGATGTCGGATTGTCCACCGGGGCAAAGGAGGAGCAGGTGATGAAGCATATCTGAAGGGGTAGGTTCATGTGAGAAGAGCAAAGCGGAACAGGCGTAGCAGGACCTGCGCCTTCAGCTGGTGAAATGCTGAGCGAAGCCGCTTTAATGATCCCAGGCAGGATACAAGGAGCTCCGAGCCAAGAAGCCAAAGAGCCAAGCGAACCGTCCATTTGCATGTGATTCACAGTTGTTGAGCTACTAGCATCTCCCTTCGCTGGATTTACGGCTCTCCTTCCAAATGGATATGGGAAGGCCAGCTGGTTACATAAAATGATCCAAAAAGGGAATAAAGTGAAAACACGCAAGGACAAGGAGCAGCGAGAAGGCAATATTTAATTATTTAACTTGTTTTTTTGGAATAGTTGTATATATTTCTCCTTCCTGAAGTTATGAATGATGATAAACCTTTGCTACTCGCCTGGCTTGCTTTCTTACGTATGCTTTGTGCCCCCCCTCTCCCACCCGCTCGTGTCCCGCAGTCGTGAATCCTTCCTCCTCAGGTGGAAATCCTCACTTGAGCTGCATTGATTAGCAACTTTGGTTTTTAAAAATACACACAAATGGGCAAATATTACAGCCAAGTTTCTTGCAGCGGTCCAGAACAAGTGCGAGTTAAACGCGGGACCAGGAGGCCCTTCACTCGAGGCAGAGCTAATAAAAAGAACTGTTTGGATGCACCGGGGGAGCACTCTGCTTCCTTGAATGTTTTATCTGAGACTTTAAATTCCATTCCAAGTGGTGCTGGAGTGGAAACTTTTAGCACAGACTGGCACATGCGAACACGTAAATGTAAATAATGGCAAAACGAATGTAACCGTACCTGAAGATGGAAAGCTTTTGCCTTGGACCGAGCTACATTTTTTTTTCTTCTGCTTCTTCTTCTTCTTTAAGGTCATCTTTATTTGCAAAATTGCTGGAAATAAAACCACAGGGTCTGGATTTCTACACCACTTCCCCTGCTGCCCCCAGCGACCACTGAGCATGCGGTCGTATCTGTGGTCATGCCGTTTACTTATTTTTACAGTCAGGCAGCAGTCTGGTGGTCTCCGACGTTCCTCCCGTCACGATTGGCTCCTCTCTGAATAGCCAAATGTTCAAGTCCCCACGGCTGTCAGAAGCAGTTTTCCCCTCTCGCAGCCGCTGGCACTGCGATCACAATACCGTTTTCTAAACCGCCACACAGACCCTGTGAGAACACCGAAGGTTGGCCAGGCAGGAGATTTCTCACTGCTGTGATGTTAAGAGGAGACCTGCTGGCCTCCATCTTAATCTCCTTGCAGAATTGGGCTTTGAACGTGATCCACAGCTCTAACTCTGCCACAGACGCAGTCCTTGTTTACAGAGCTACGAGGACCTCGAAGAACCACAGACCTGAAAAGATCAGAGAGGCGCTGAAGCAGCAGCCTCAGGCTGCTCTCCTTTCTTCTGCTCAGGGTACCTTAGATAGGATGACGTCAGGGTGGATGGCTGTGTGCTGTGAACACTGGCTGTCCGCTGTGCCAGACGTGGTGTTTCTCTTTGGATCCCTGCTGCACGCGTGCAGGCCGGTATCTGCCGCAGGCCCCCCGCTGGAGGCCCCGCAACAACAGGAAGTTCTCGCCTCTTTTGTAACGGAGGCTCCCCAGGATTAAGTGCAGCACACCCTAAATGTGGGCCTTTTTCCCAGGAGATTAGCCTCGGGGGTGGGACGCCCGCACCCTCAGAGCTCTGTCACAGAGAATCATCTCGCACCAACCCTGTTGCTCTCGCCATCTTCTCCGCTTTCTCTTTCCAAATTCCAGACGGTTTCGGCTGTTTGCTTAGTTGAGGCCACTGATATCGAATGTAAGCAAGGGTGTCGGTATCCTTGGCTTTCGGACAGGCACGTTGCACGGAAAACCGTTTTTAAAGCGGATACACCAGTGGCTCGCTTTGTGGAAGCGCGTACGTAAACGTTACGAGAGATTCTGTTAGGTCCGCCGCAGACAAAGAAATTAAAAGCAAAAGAGCCGTTTATTTGTTTATTCTGCAAATCTGTCAAGCGCTTAGTTTCCATGAATTCAAAATGTGCAGTATTCCATAGAAATGAATATTTCGTTCTGCCTTTTTTTTTTTTTTTTTGGCATGTGGTGCAGCTGATGTCACACAGCGCCAGAACAGGGACACAGGATTTGATCCCCACCGAATCTGCGTGGAGTTTCCACGTTCTCCTCACGTTACTGTGGGTTCCCTCTCACAGTCCAAAGGTGTGTGTTTTATGTAGATTGGTGTGTGTGTGTGTCACAGTGCTGTGGGGTAGCGATGAATCATTGTAGGCACTTCAGTGTGTAGCACTCTAGGCCACCTTGAATAAAGGTGTTGGCTAAATGCGACATAGTAATAATTGTGGGCCACTTTGGAGAAAAGTGTCTACAAAACGAAGGAATGTAAAAGTCTACAGGAGCTGTAGCAACAGTAAATTAAAAGCTTGGTGTCACCGAGGTTTCGACTCTGTTTTCTGTAGCTGCGTGACGCCCCGTGGTCTTGCGTTGAGAAAGTGTGCCTTTAGTAACATGTTTACCTATGTGATGACCTCCTGTGATGGAGATGTGGTGTGAAAAGTGCATCTCTTTGTTTCTGCCACATGGTGGCGTTGCATCGCAGCCAGGCAGGGGCTGCGGGAGGAGACGTGTCCTGCTGATAGACCACTGGATGCAGTGGGACTGTGACCTCTGAGCCACAAAGCCAAAAATATATCGTAAATTTATGACAATTATTAAAGTGCCTGTTTTAGAAAATTCCTTCTCATTAACCAGAAGTCAAACGATTACTTTTATTTTTTTATGTTTATTTATTAAGTTTAATTAAAGGAACAGTTAGTCACTACAGTACTGCTTGGTTCCGAACTTTTCCTTTCATGATGAATATTCACGTTTTATCATCTTCTGCAATAAAAATACCAGATCATAAATAAACTTCCGCTCAGACACTAACGCCAGCAAACGCTCCGACTTTAACCGTCGTGCGCCATAATTTCCCGTTTTCTAAAAAAGCTAAACCTGATGGTATTAATAACGTGTGTTTTTAAGCGGTAACAATGTGCAATAACAAAGACACTTTTTAAATTGTATGTTTATCTCCGCATGAATCACTGTCACCTGCATCATCTGCACACCACATCACCACAGCAGAGCTGTGTGTGTGTGTGTGTGTGTGTGTGTGTGTGTGTGTGCGCGCGCGCCCGCGCGTGCGTCAGAACAAGCGCTAACTAAAATGCCACAGAGCCCCCAAAAAAGCAAAAAACAAACCCACCTAATTATGCAAAATTGCCATGTTCAAAACTTGGCCCCACCCCCTACGTTTAACCTGATCCTAGTGGAGATGTTGGTTCGGTTTTACTTGGGCCAAATGAATTAAACTTACGACGTCGACATCCTGATGAAGACGGCAGCGAATGTATTAAAACTGCACACTGTACACCTTAAAAGCCACGTCACAACCTCAGCGGTATATCCTGCCGACGACGTCTTGATCCTCAGATCTCACCCCCTGCAAAGTCGCTTCGAGTCTTGGACATTCCCGAAAAAGTTTATCTCCTCTTAAGACCACATAGATCAGGTGAGATTGAGCACAGAAACTTATTTTATTGCAGCATTTCTGGCCAGTAATGCATAAGTGAGTAGAAGCACGTTATTGTTACTGCTACTGTTGTGAAATGTGTAGCTAATGCTGGGTTGAAGACCACGACGGCGGGGTGTGAATACCCTCATTGCTGGGGGTGTTTGTGCAGGGGGTCTGCAGGCTGCTCATCCTTTCTCTTGCATCTCCACAACAGCTGAGCACCCCCCCCCCCGCTCCCCCGCTCTGGTCTGATCCCACGGCACTGTGTCCTCTCCTTTTTGCCTGTGTTCTCACGCATATTCGCAGTGGAACTGGGACACTGATGATTTGTGAACAAGAAGGGAGCAGGAGATGAACGCACTGTTTTCTGCAGAAGTCTTTTATTTTTTATGTCCCGAGCAAAGGAGTCGTTTGCCTTCGCTCCTCGGAGCTTCTCTCTCTCCTTCCCCTCGTGCTTCCGTCCGCTGTCCAGAAAATACACTTTCGCAGCACCGTTTCAGGTACCGGCGAACGTTTGCAACGCTCCGCACTTTTTATCACCTCGACTGAGTTTTCAAATAGCCGTAAATCTTTGCCCTGCTGAATGCTTCGGTTGTGCTGAGGCCCTGGCATCGCCACGCTAACCTGCTGGGTTTGAACAGGAGCCACGGCTCTGCAGGCTAAGGACAGAAAAGCGTCGGAAGGCGAAACGTCGATATTTGCGACTTTTACGAGGCGAATCCGTTCGGGTTTGGGGTCGTTCACGTCTGAAGAGTGAGCTTTGCAACACATTAGATGATCCAAGCAATGATTTCCTTCTGATTCATTTTTCAGCCCCCCCCCCTCCCCCCAAAGTAAAACCGCATTAGTTACATTTTCATCCTTTCTGTGCTGATGTGCGTCGCAGAGCTTCGCGATAATTCCTCACGTCGGTCGAGAAACAGCACTGTTACGACTGCAGTCTCTTATTACCGCTTCCTCTGTTCAAAAGACACAGCTCGCTTCCCCTTGTTCTGGTGTTAAGGGATCATTTCTTCCCGTCGTTTTCTTTGGCTGTTATGTTTCCCAGAAAACCTCGGCGTCTTCTCTTCCAACAGCCCTTGCGTCTTCCTCTTGGACACGACCGCTCCGCTTGTGTTTAACAAGCTGCTAATTCACATTAACTCTGAGTTCTGCCGAAAACGACAAATCCGCCGACGGTATTTCGCACAAAAGTTCGTGGGTTGTTTCTGACGACGAGGCAGGTAAGTCGCGACGGTTACTTAAAGCGCCTCTTTGAGGAAATTCGTGCTCAGGAACAAGAAGTCAACCATCACGCCGACGTGTGAAGATTATTTTTAGTTTAGTTTAATTGAAGAAACCGTCTGTCGGTTTTCCTTTCAGGATAAACGTTCACTTTTTATCATCTTCTGCCATAAAAATACCAGATCATAAATAAACTTCCGCTCAGACACTAACGCCAGCAAACGCTCCGACTTTAACCGTCGTGCGCCATAATTTCCCATTTTCTAAAAAAGCTAAACCTGATGGTATTAATAACGTGTGTTTTTAAGCGGTAACAATGTGCAATAACAAAGACACTTTTTAAATTGTATGTTTATCTCCGCGTGAATCACTGTCACCTACGGTGTCGCGTTTTTTTCACGGTTACTCTGCGTATTTTGTCATTTTTGTACGATAAATTTCCCAAATCGTAAGCAAAGTTGGTTAGGAGGCGTCGCCTGGCTAGCGTTCGCTCTTCCGCTCGGACACCGACGCCGGCCAACGCTCCGACTTTAACCGTCGTACCCGATTAGGGACGCATTTCAAAAATGCCGGACGTGTTTTAAGGCCCTTGTTGCATCGTAACCTCTTAAACCCTTATTTATGTAGCTGATAAAACTGGGGGATCAGGGGTGCGTATCATGTAGGCTTAAAGCACAAAAGGCGATCTGTGCGTACGGGGGTATCTTTCCAAACCCAATTTTCTGGCGCCTGCTGCAGTGGTTTCACCGCTGGGTCAGTTACTCATGGGTGGCGTGATCCTGTGCTATGTGGAGGCCTTTCTGTGCTACCAGGGCAGTGGTGGGGCGTAAGGAGGAGCCTGTACTGGTCCTTCTCTATCCGTCACTGGCCACAGTCAGACTCATGCACACTTGTCAACAAACCCCCCCCCCCCCCCCCCCCCCCCCCCCCCCCCCCCCCCCCCCCCCCCCCCCCCCCCCCCCCCCNAAACCCCCCCCCCCCCCCCCCGGCCCGGCTGTGACCAGTGGGCAAAAAAGGCTGGAGAACATAAACACTTCACCCAACTGGTAAGCTAGAAGGAGACCCAGAAAGAGCCTATATAAAGTTATAAGGCTTGTGCAGAAGGTGGGGCCGAAGATGGGGCAGAGGGCTAATGATCCACCGCGGGATGGTAAGGGTCACCGCCGCCGATGCAAAGGAAGTCAGCTGGGAGAATCTTCACCTCTAGCTGTGGGAGGCACAGAAGAACCACATTATTTAGCAACTCATTGCCTTTTTCACACGGCAAACCTGTCCTCCAGAAGACACCGAAGCCCTCGCTCAAACGGCAACCTTCACCCTCGGATCTTCAAGTGTTTGTACAGGGAACAGGGCGCTTATCTTTCTGTGGGCACTTTACCTGACTTACATGGCAGTTATTTCGAGACTCGGGGGCCGTTCTTGAAAATTCCCAAACGTGGACTTTACTGTAGTAAATCGGTGACTGAATTCCTCTGAACGGTTTCGTTGGACTGACGGTGTTTGGGGCAGAATGCGGTAGTTGATACAGCGTGTTCAGGTTCTGAGGTGAAAAAAGGCCGATGGTTTGTAACGTCTCAAAACGTACGCCTTTCCAGGTCGCCTTTTTTTTCCTCCCTTGTTGAATAAATGCGAACGATTTGAAGGCCCTGGTAGTTCCTCTGCCAAAATATGAGTTGTTTTAGAACTGGGTGTTTGAGCTGATGCAGAGACTGAGAATCCCAGGTTTCCACCACAGGATCCATAAATCAAGGCAAATATGGACTGAGTCCGTGTCAGAATTTTTCCTCTCCCCCAAATTTGGGCTTCCAGACCACATTTAAAGAGACAGATTCACTCGTATCGACATCCCGACCACACCGATCTTGGACAGGCTGGTCGTCATTCAACCATTGTGGGTTTTGGACCAGAGCTGGCCCGTGACTTTGAAACTGTATACACCCCCCCCTCCCTCACCTACCCCCAATTTAACTTCAGTCAGCCTTGTGCTTTGAGGCCCGAAAGGGCAAAGCACTGAAGCTGCGTTTGTGGCTCCCGAGCAAAAGAGTGTGACTCACTCGCCAACCCCAGCCTGAAAGACCTCACAGCCGTGCCCTGCTTGTTGTTTTCCCAGTTGGCCGCTGGACCTTTTTCGACTCGCGTCGTCGACTTATTTGTTTGTGATTTATCTTTCGCAGGTGGGTGACCGTTCGGCTTCGCTCTCTTTCTCCGCTTCGGGCACCGGCTGCGAAAGTGCAAGAAGAGGCCCTGACCCCAGCGTCCGCTAAACACAGCCGATCCTCCTCTGTGGACAGAGTAAAGGTCATGGAGTTTCAGCAGGTTCGCACAGACCGCTGAGGGCGTGGGATTCATTTTCCGTCCCCTTTGCTAATAACAAGCTAACAAAGTTGTTGAGAAGCAGGTGGCCGCATGTGGAAGTCAGGTTTAAATATAGGACAAGCATTACCGGAACTGTCCGGCCGGCTAGCTGAATACAGTAAACAAGGACACGTCCTGTACGGCTCGAAATCTTCTTCTGCACAAAGTACACTTTTGTGCGTCGGGGTGTGTTTTCGTGCTGGACAGCAGTTTTCGACTTGTGAACAATTTCTTCCTCCTTTGTCTCCCTCATTGACAAGAGTAAAGAGCGGCAGTAATGTGCGAGGCTGCAGAGGAGATGGCTGCTGGCAGGGGACTTGTCTCAGGAATATTCCCTCTTCTCTCTGTAGAGTAACACCAGCCACAAATCCGTCACTTGGCCCGGCGACTTGCTGAATGCGCAAGAAACGGAGACTTTGGGGGGGGGGGACGCTAAGACAGCCAATAGTGGGGCTTCCATGCAAATTGAATGCAGATTCCGTATATACAACTCTTTTTTTCACGTGGCCAAAAAAAAAAAAAGATGAAAAATTGAAAGAAATAAACACGGAGGGATTGGCAGGGACCCTTGTTTCGTTTGGCGGAAAACTGCTCGGAACAGTTAAGGCCCGATCATTACCCAGGAATCTACGGTTCAGCCCTGAACATCATGGCTGCCGCCGCGCGCTTCCAGGCTTTGGGCTACGTAAGGACGGCTTTACTTCTCTTACACGCCATGTGCTCACGTGTTCGAGGCTTTCCCGGCCTGTGGCGTGAGGTTCGGACGCTCAGTCCAATTGCGCCACTTTAACGCCCGAGCCAACGTTCAGCTTGATGTTTACCGAGGCTCTCCGCCACCAGGGTTGAAAAATGAAGAAGGATATTAAAAATACATACCTTTGCAGACCTTTCAAACCACTGGTGCCTTGCGATGGGTAGTTTTTCAGTAGGGTTTTTCATGGGGGGTGGGGGGGGGATTTATGAGTAGCTTCGGGTGATGAAAATTTTTGTACAGTTGTGCAGATCCAGGATGGAGAACCTTTTTTTCAAGGAAACCCTTGAGAGTATAATATGTTTTTAAAAAATCATAAGCACAACACGGTCTAAGCCTTATGTGCCAGCTTCAAAAGACAAAGTTATATTGCTGTATCCTACATTTCATCTAGGGTGGTTTTGTGCTCCAGAGAATATGAAGAATTCTCCTGTCGATTCTTCACGCTCACTGGCAACAGCAGCCGTGGATTGTAAACGGTCCAACAAATATCTGCTGAAGGGAAAAACAAGAATTATGTAATTTAGAGAGTTGTGCACGTCAGCCATTTTGTTCAAGGAGGTCTGCTTAGGAAGTAAAGCTGTGCAGATGCTAACAAGGAAGAAACAGACCAGGATGACTTCAGGATCCTGGCTGAACAAACTGAGAAGACATGTGGGAGAGAAGAAACCTCGCAGCTTCAGAAACCTCCTCCATCTTTCCGGTGCATTAAGCTGCTCTGAACGAAACTTACGCAGCTTATAAGTCCAAAGTTAAATATGTCGGTGGCTGGTGTAGCAACAAGACCCCTCTTGGGACATTAAACTGGCTACTGTTGAGAGAAAAGTTCGCATTAGTAACCGTTATGCCTTCTGCGGGGGTAGCTAAACATGGCTCATGACACTCGGTTGCCATAGGGACCCCTCAAACCCCAGCAGATCATTTTCTGACGGG
Organism: Arapaima gigas; assembly: GCA_900497675.1. Classification (NCBI taxonomy): domain Eukaryota; kingdom Metazoa; phylum Chordata; class Actinopteri; order Osteoglossiformes; family Osteoglossidae; genus Arapaima; species Arapaima gigas. The sequence continues at coordinate 339,003 of UFQX01000716.1, read as the reverse complement.
GGTAGACGCCGAACCACAGGCCAGGTTTCTTAAGGAACACGCACACAACCCCCCCCCCCCCCCCGGGGTACAACCACGCCGTGCTGGAATGTCCGAGAAAAACAATCTCCACCTTTGACACAAACAGGAAGAGATGTGCTTGTGAGCAGCGTAGCCGGCGACAGGGGCTAAGTTGACATATTCTGTGGAGGTGTATTGAGATCTACTGATCTAACATCTGACGTTGACCCACGAAGGTTATGGGCTTGGTGCCCTGCCAGGATGCACTAAAGATGGAAATGATGTGTCTTGCAGGCCCTCAGCGTGGCACAGAAGTGGATTCTGGGTAGCGGTCCTGCGACAGTTTGGCAGACCAACACGGGGGCTGTATTGTGTGCTGAGCTCCGTCGGTCGACGGGATCCCGGATGGACTCCTCCAAACGCGTGGCCAGAAATGACCTGACGGGTCTTTTGGTATTTTTTTTTCTCCCCGCCTGCTTACTGGCAGGCCGCGTACGGGGCTTGCCCAGCCCAGCGGGCCGCCGTGGCACGGCACAGCTGAAGCCAGCAGAGAAATGATGTGTGGAGACACAAGCGTTTTCTGGCTCTCTCACACAGTCCGGTCCCAGGACTCGGCAGCCCCCAGCACATCTGCCCTGTCTTCATCCGGGGAAGCTCAGCCGAGCTCCTTTTATTTTCCCCAGAGCAGCGCTTTCCGTCGGCTCCCATAGCATGTTTTTTTTAATGAACTAAATTGAGATCCGCCTGACCTAAAAATCATATTTTAATTGGAAACAAACATTTATTTGCTTAATGTTTTTTTAAATTCTTAGGCCAGAGCTGTAAATCTGTCAGGAATCCAGTTAAACAGAGCAGTAGGCTGCTTTAAAATGAGCAACGTTACACTTTTTGAGTGTCCTTATACGTCCAGTCCAGTCTTCAAAGTCTGGATAAACATCATCTCAGAATTTCTGTAGGCCTCAAGCAGTGCACCCAGTCTCACGGCATTATTTAGACGTCTAACACACATTCTGATTATTGTAACGCACGTATTTCAGGTTGCTGCTTTCACTGGTGGCGTCTCGTCGCCGAACGTATTTCCCTTTTACTGCTTCTTTTTGCACGTCTGTGTGAATATCGGCCTTCAGCTGAGCTTCACCGCCTATCCACTGCCTGTTTGTAAGACGTTCATCAGCCTTACGTCTTAAGGCTTGATGTAATTTCATGCTTGAGATGTAATGGAATCCTCCAGATCCTTATGACTTTACACGCCTCCCTCGGTCCCCCACACACACACACACACACACACCGACAGTCCACCACCACTGACGCTCGACATGCGCGGTGCAGTGAATGACAACTTCATTCACCTCTGTGACCCCGGGCTTCTGGCTCATGTGGAGGAGCACAATACAGGCCTGGGCCTAGACCACCGAAGCGAGAGACAGTCATCTCCTCCCGCTTTGAACACCCCCAAATTGTCCCCCTCATCCCCCTCATACACCGCTAAGTGGGGAGGATGGGGACAGAGGGAGATTAGGCTTTGCGTAGCCAGACCTTTCTGGGTGAACCTTGGCTGGCAGCTCCGCCTCTGATAGGCACTTTTTGCCGCCTTGCGTGGTCCGCTGGACCTCATATTCAACGTTCCACGTTTTCAAAGAGCCGCTTTATCCGACCACGCTCCTCCCCCGTTCTTATCCAGGGGGGACATCAGTGGACGAAGCTGAGTTTTTGGGCATGCGGCAAAGCTGTGCCCAGGCAGGACTGGGGGTGGGATGGGGGGGTGACTGCTGGGACTAATGCCCACCCTGGCTGTTCCGCTGATGGGCTGTCATCTCCAGGCCGAGATGGGGGCGGATAAGACTGACGGGCAAGCAGGGTGTGGGAACTAACAGGCCAGGGCAGCAAGGGGGCTTCATGCTGTATTTCTAGGGCTTTATGTGTTTATCAAACCGCTGACCCCCGTGAGCCCCACGGACAGGAAGCACGCTGGCAGCTGAATGGAGAGATCAAGTCTTTGTGAGGCTGAGGAGGAGAGGGGCTGCCTGCCTCTCCGAGACCCTGCAAAACAAAACAAAACAAAAAAAACTTTATCTCCTCATTAATAACCTGACCGAATGAGCGGAGCTTAGAGATGCGACCGGAGAGAAAGGCAGCGGCAGACAGACGGGAAGATGAAAAATATCTCGTCCGTGAACGAAACGTTGCCCAGGTGCTGCGATAACTTTGAGAAGTGAAATTCCTGACTCGCTCTGGCTGAAAGTAAACTTAAGTCACTCAGCAAATAAACTGTTAACAGTTTATAGAACTCGCGCCTTGTGTTCCTTTCCGGTCGACCGGAACGCAGATCGTTGCTTCGGATCTGAACGCTGATAGCCGGGGACACAATGGACAACAGGTATTATTTATCCCGGGGAGTGAACGGCTGCCTGACACGAGACCTGGAAGGCAAACATTGCGACAAAACTGCACTTGAACTCGTGCTCCTCGCGCGACCAGAGCACCGCAAACTTTATTCGGCCGACGCCACGGTGGCTTTCGGTGTTAGTTTCATGCGTCAACCTGCTCGAATTTATTTCGCCTTTCAAACAGCATGATATTCCTTCTGGAATGATCCGCGGGAAGTACAAGTGGAGGGGGAATTAGAACCCAGGGCCTTCGTGTCGCAAGGAACCAACCTCAAACCCTGACGCCTGCTCCCCTTGTTATTTACGGTCCACAGGTATATTTCTTCATGCACAAAAATATACATTCACGTGCAGAGTGACACGTCCGTTTTTAAGCGCAGACGGAAGGACCTGCCCAGTTATGAAGTTGCTGAAAGCTTTTTCAATACGTATTTCAGTGTGTTTTGTTACCGTCTGCTGCCGATTGTCTGGCACAAGTCAGTACTAATGTCTACATTTACATTATGTCATATAGCTTGTGCTTTTTTTTCTGCAAATATTGAACAGCTTAAAGTTATTTTCCACTTTACACAGGCGGGTAATTCTATATGGAGGAATTTGGTGGCAAAGCAAAGGGCGGGGTTTGAACTGGCAACTGCCAGACGTCCAAACCCCGAAGACCTGCCTGCTGCCCCACAGGGTCTGAAAAAGGTGCATTTTTCAGCTGTGTGTATATTGTAGTTAAATTCAAGCCTTTCCCTCAAGTGGAGGAGTGCTGCAAGACCCCAGTGAGGACTTTAGATTGGGTAGATCTTCTCACAGTAGCTTGACCCCAAGGAACATAGTTTCTGATGAGAAGGGGAGGTGCTTTCCAACATTCTTAATGATATTTTACTTCTTCTGCAGTTGCTGTTGCCCACGGCAACCTGATTCCAGATACGTGTCCAGTTTGTTGGCATCGCAAACCCGAGCCAACAACGGTCTCGAGCCTTCCCGAATATTCCAGAGCCACAGTTCGTTCTACTGGACGTTGTGTCAGAAGCAACTTCTGCTTGAGCGGGAATGGTCACGCACTTTGTGTTTTGTGCCTGAGACTTTCCGAACAAGGCCCTGGGCTTTTCAAAATGTTGGGCGCAAACAACGGCGGACCTAAAAACGGGGGGAAGTTAGGTCAAGACTTAGGTTAACTCGTGATTGTTCGTCTGGGTCTCCCGTGTATCTCTGCATACTTTTTTTAGTGCACACGGGCACTGCTACGCGCGGAAATTAATCTTTTTAATTTTGCCCAAAGTGAGGCCTAAGGCATGTTATTCTTGGAAGGAGAGTTTGAAAATCCGCCATTTTTAGCTGTTATTTTTCTGACTTCACAGAGATTTTATCGCGTCTCGATATTCCGAACTGACAAACGGACCCTTTCTCTGCATCGAATAACCCTGATTTAAGCATTTCGGATCACATTAAGATGCAAGTACTGATATCTGTGTCAGCCGGAGAACGTCGACTCTCCAGCCTGGATTAAATTACCCTCTCGAAAGTTTGATGGCGGCGCTCGGACAGTCGCGCAAAGACTCATTTATCCCACGATAATATTTGTCTGAAGTGTGAAATAAATTCGTACGTCTGCAGCGTGAAATATCTGCAAAATAATAAGGGAGGAACAATGACATAATAAACAAAAGTGTCTCCGAAACTGTGGAGGAGCTCTAAATCTCAGTGGCTGTTATCGCTACGCTGAGAACTGGGGATTTGTGGATGGATGTGTTTGTCTAAGATGGATCGTTTTAAAAAGGGTCCCTTGGCTGCACTAGTCTGCGCGGCGGGACTGTGCGTGAATAACGGACGGGAGGCCGTGGCGAACCACTACCTCATCTCTGCGCTACGGTTATCTCTGTCTTGTAGCCCTGAGAAACTTGCATGACAGAGGGTCTGTCAGACCTGTTTGGCTTTGCTTTCTTCCCATGATAAATTCGGCACCAGCATCTATGGCGGAGTCTCCGCGTGAGTTTGTGTGTCTGGGTCACGTTGTCTTTCTGCATCAGGACGCTATTTACCTCGGAGCCTCGGTGCTGTGGTCTACCCTGCCGGGTGGAGTATCTCAGGTCGGAGAAGGGGGACCCCGGGGGCCCCGCCCTGTGAGTCCTCCACACGCGTCTGCAGCAGGTTGGGAGGAACACACCTCCACGCGCCTGATAAGAGACCAGTGGAAAGATCTCATTTCTCCTAAAGACGTTTCCTTTCAGAATCAGTCGCAGTCCCTTTTCCTTGAAGCGCTACGTGTCACTCGCCACACCGTCTCCTCACCGCTACGTGCAGACGCTGCGCTTCCCGGTTTCTCACATTCATATAATCGCCGTATATATCAGTCTGCACAACGCATGTCCCTGGAGGCGTCTCACCGGTGTGTTAAACAAGATTTCAGCTTCCGTTTCCATAGGTTTGAAAGCAATTCTGATGAAGCCTTTTTCAGGTTTGCTCCCAAGTCTAGATATGGCATCTTGTTTGTTTGTCATGCAGGGTTACCATGGCGATGCTTCCTTCTTGCTTCTTGGCTGTGCCAAGACCGCTTCTGACCTGACGTTTCTTTTGCAGCCGCTCGCCACTAGACCATTTCATCGTGACGTTTTGTTCGGGGGAACGTGTTTATTTGTAATAATTCACACAGCACACAAAAACCTGGTCCCTTTTCAGGCAAGAATTTAAAAAAAAAACATTTAATGGATGGTTGGAGGGATTTTAGGGATTGTGCTAAAAATGCTGCTGAATAGGACTGTGGGATACTGGATGGTCAGCCAGCTCCATGGCTGGTCTCCCATAAGCTGCCCTGTGTTTGAGGTTGGACTCCATGGCTCAGGGTTCCCTCTAAACCCGTGTGTACCTGTCGTCTTTGCTCTGTTAGAGCTGGTGAAGGGTTCTCGCGTTCGGTGGTCAAAGTTTGCAGCATGTTTGCAGCGTCTCTCTCAGCCGAACGGCAGAATCCGCCACTAACGCGGCGTTGAGAGACATAAACCGGCAGGAACCGGCAGACTTCCGACAAAACAAAACAGTGTCACACCTTGACTGAATGCATTTATGACAGAGAAGAATAGGAGCTCAGGTCCAGATTGATGTGTATGGTGGCGGGGGAAAAAAGTTATGTAGGACACAGTAAGTCAGTTATGCGCAACAACAATACAGCGGGGGTGCAGAGTAAAGCTTGTAGATGAACGCCGTCACCGGAGAGTAAAAATGATGTTTATGAGCCGCGTGTGAGAAGCAGGGCGCGGAAAGCCGGGTGAGAGCGTACACGTCGCCTTCCCCTCTGTTTTTTTTTTTTTAAAGTTAAATTCTGTGGAAAATTAGCCGGCACAGCAAAAGCGGGGGGCTTGTTTTTTCCGCGCTGCTGTGTAGACGGAGCGCATTCCTCAGTAGATCCGTGTTAATCCCCCCATTGATTAGGAGCGAATGACCTCTGACCCCCGAATACATTAACAGATTAGCTGTTTACGGTGCTTTTCACTCATTCAGCCCGCGCTGCCACTAGTGACTTCAGAGCCACCTAGGACTAATAAAATCCAGCAATTCCTGCTTTTTTCAGTGTGAGAACTTTACGCTGACAGCAGGTACAGTGTACGATAACTGGGTGTGGACATGAGTTTTGTATTTGCGGAGCCTCCCGTTTTTCCCCAAAATTAAACAAAATTGACAAGAATGTGGATTAAAACTGGGCTTTTTCAACACACAATGGGAAATAGGTTTTCAGAACCAAATGGCTGGGCTCAGATTTGGAGCCCCCCCAGGGAGGTAACTGGGTTTCTTATTGCCGGGTTTTCTCTCTCCTACACCCCGCTGGGATTCATGCAGGCAGTTATGATTCCTCAGGGCTCTTAAAGTTAGGGCCTCCGGAGTTTGTGCCGCACCCGCTTTCTGGATGCACGCTGAGGAACGGTGTGAAAAAAGGGGCCGGTTTACCGTCGCCGGTGTCAGAAAAAGCAGCGTAAAGCGTTTTCCCTAATGACCTCATGCTGATGTTAAAGGAGGCCTATTTTTACACTGACTTGTCCTGACAGAAGAGAAGTGTGTAAACATTCTCTGTTGACACACTTTGGTACCTGTTCTAAAGCATTAGGTAGTTCTGTAGTCAAGTAGCACATGGCCAAGTGTCGACTTCTGACAAAGGATACGGAGGATAAATTTCACTAAAATACTATAAAAAGCATTTAGGTCGCTTTGCGTGTGTGTTGTCTCGGCAACCGGAAAACAAAATGCGAATCCTGTATCTCTGTAAAATCATCTAGAGATAGACAACAAGAACGTGGAAGGTCTATGATTCCTAGTGACATGTTACTGCCTCTATGTCAGGTTTATTTAAGCTCAGTCCCTTCCAAAATGGCTGAGGGGTTAAGGTGCTGGACTACTAGGTAGGGGTGTGGGTTCAAGTCTCAGTAACGCTGTTGTTTGTTTGAAGCATCACATTTGCACCTTGTCTGTCCAAAATGCTTCCGCTTCTGCTCTAACAACAGCGTGTGGTATCTTCTCCGTGACAAGTGACAGCGGATTTGACCAAACTTGTCGGGACTGCATTGGTTAGTGCACTTGCCTCAGGTTTGAATCCCACTTCCAAAAAGAACTTTGAATTCTTCCAGTGGAAAAAAAACCCACCCCAACCTGTAGGAAGGGGTAATAATAAGAGGCTTTGTATAGAAAGTTCACATTTTAAGTTGCTTTTGGAAAAAATGCCGGCTAAACTAAGAAATAATAATATACTGACAGGGACAAGGTGTTTTTTATTCGGGGGGGGGGATATGGGGGAAGGGTGAAGGTCTATGACCCACAAGACCCCCTGGTCCATCTTCAGAGAGAACACATGGCATCACCTCGTATGACAGACTGGTACCCTGTGGGGGCATCTCACCCGCTGACATACCAACCTGGCACCCAGATGGGGGATTTGGAGAGGTGAACATAAACCCCTAACCCCTGACCCCACATAACCGCTGAAACTCAAATCACCACTCAAGACAAAGGAACTTTCTCCCATAGTACAATTTTTTTTTTACACAGTTTTATTTTTTCAGTTTGTTTGCATAGATTTGTGTGCAAGAGCTGCTTGCACAGTAGCTAGGATTCAAACCTATAAGGTCTATATCTTCAGCACTGATTCATCACACCCTGGAAATCTCTCAGTAGAAAAATCTAGTAAATTCCCTGTCGAGATCCTAAACTACTTGATGTTACGAAAGGTGATGAATGGCATGATAAGACATATGAGATACATAGTGGATGCATAATGTAAGGCTGTCGGTAATAAGGAATATGACAAAACCTTTGGTCGTTCTTGAAAAACTGGAAAACCTGAGATGTGCAGCAGCACATCCCAGATCAAGAAGGTCAAGAAGGGGAATATCCATTTCTTTAAGGCAAGAAAGATGAGGACATCTGCTCTGTGCTCCAGAACTTCCAATAAAAGGCCAATAATGATTAGATCCAGTTACTGGGCTGTGGAAGGTGTCTGACTTTATTCTCAAATCGCTTTAGAAGCCATGAAGCTGTAAATATGAAGCTTTTTTGTCCTGGAATAGGAAACACTGAGAGAATTTGGCTTCGTAACCCTTGGTTGTCTGGCAGCCGTGCGGAAAATTCAGACCAGGTAATTCACAAGAAAGCTGCCTGTACCGTCAAAGATCTCCATGTTTCAAACCTGGAAACAGGTCAGTTGGGATGGTTGCATCATTTGACCTTTCACAAACACCAACCTTTCTGGATAAAAGAGAAAAGGTTAAAAAAATGGCTTAATAAGCATTATAATATTTTCAAAAAGCACGTGATCAACGTTTGATAGGAACTGATATGGTTTTTTGAACATCCAAGACATACGCTTTACAAACCGCAACCCCACAATGAATGGCATCTTTCTGAAGGTCATAGCGTACAATTTTTACCATGGTACAGAGGAGGTGATTCAGTACAGAGGCCATTTTTTCAGGCTTTATTTAGGATTTTAGCAGCCATCCGGATCCGAATGTCGATCTTGCCGCCTCTGTCCTCAGTTCCCCTATTCCATCGTCGTTTTTTCCCGTTCGAACCCGAAAATGTTAATATTTCAACATTTACATAATGTGCAGAATGTTTGCACGTTCTTGCGACCTGCAGTTCAGACTATATAGCCTCTTTTGAACTCTGAAAACTGTTTTTGTCGCTGTTTAAACTGATCATCAGGTCTCATTTCCAGCAGAAACACGCCGGCAGTTTCTTTTAACCTCCATGTTTTCCTGCCTTTGTAAATGTGATTTAATAAATCCCGACGCTTAGTTCTGTCTCACGCGTTGGTCACCTCACATATGACAATTCAGTTTATTAAGAAGTTTTGCGCTAACATGGTAGGTTTTGGTGCCTGTTAGACATCTTTAGACTGTTGAACAGAACCCATGACTGGCACATACTTTCTTGAGAAGTTTCCTGCAAGAATGGTTCCATCGTGGTACCCAGCTCTTCACTGAGTCCTTTTCAAGCCACATTAGAATCTGTGTGTGCAGAGGCAGGGTGAAGATGCGCTTCACGGGCATCTTACATGTAACACGTTGAGGGGCTCCACTTTCTACACAGTCCCACACAAGCCACAACAGCGTCATCCATATGATCTCGGTATCAGGTACTTTCCATGGTATTTATTTATGTTGCTAGCAGGCTTCCCGTGGGGGGGGGGGGGTTTGCATGCTGACTGATCAAGGTTTTTCCTGTGATTTTCAGTTATTGCGTTCCAAACCAAAGATGAAACACTCCCCGCTCATCCATGTACGAGTTCATTAAACACTTGACTTACTCCTTCAGTGGTTGCATTGACTTAAGAAGAAGAAGAAAAAAAAACAGGTTAATGTTTACCCTTTCACCCAACTTATCTGGACAGCGCTGAGAAAACAAGAGATCTGTATCGGCAGTGAATCACACAGCTGCAGCCATTCAGCCCGGCGGGGGGAACAGTTTGGTCCTTTAATTTCAAACCAAAACAGCTGGGCAGTTGGGGGTCCTCGCATTTTCAAACGAGTTTGCTTTTCTCGTCTTTAACCCCCCCCACCATTATTTTTCTGCTCTCTATCCCCCAAAGCTCCCTCTGTCTCCCAGGGATGAAAAACACACTTCACACTCAAACAAAAACATAGTGAGGGCCTCACCATCCTCACTCCATTGGAGAAGGAGTGTGAAACCTTAATCGTTTTAGCAGCCCCCCTCCCTCCCAACTTCTCCCTACTTTCCTTGGGAGTCAAAGTGCTATAGTTATGTCCCCCCCAACACACCCCCTCATTTACTTCTGAGGTAACAATAATAGCCATTATAAACGTATATATTGGCATAAAGGGGGTTATACTGTTGTTGCCAGAGAATTTACAAGGACGGTTCTTGCCAGCAGTTCTGCACAGGAGAGAACAATAAATGAAATAAAATATGAAAGTATATCTTTTGCTGATTTGAACAGACAGATATAGGGTATATGCATAACAATATAACTCCCCTATTGGTGCTGTCCCTTTCCCGGCCTTTCTGCCTTTCTTTGTCGTCCCCCTCTCTTTATTCCCTGTGCCCCTACTTACTAGCCCCAGAGCCCCCCCCTCTCCCCAGTCACCCATCTCACTTTCTCAGTCTGGTGTGAAGAGTCATGGACACCCCTCCCCCTGCCCCCTTCCCATGCTGTGACCAGTTGTTTGTTGTCACAGTAAATTACACTGACACACTGGAGGAGTGACAGGTCATGCTGGGTGGGATGGAGGGTGGNGGGGGGGGGGGGGGGGGGGGGGGGGGGGGGGGGGGGGGGGGGGGGGGGGGGGGGGGGGGGGGGGGGGGGGGGGGGGGGGGTGGCCATGGGGAAGGTTGGGGGTGAGAGGCTGAGGCAGCCTGAACTGTCACTGACATTTATCTCTCGCAAATATGTGATATGGAAAAAAAATATCTATATTATACACACACACACACACACACACACACACACACACACACACTTTTAATACCATGTATTTGAGAGTGATAAATGTCAGTAAGATAAAATGTATATTTATGTGTGTATTTAATTTACAGGTAGAAATAAAAATTAAAGCAGCATTTCAATGTATGTATAAAATTTCCTTTACACAGATTTATCTGTGCTGATAAATAACACGTCAGACCTTTGGCCTGCTGAAAATATCCTCTGGGGACATCATAAGTGTTTCAGTTTTTTTTTTTCCCTGCAGTTAAGAGGAACAATCTGGAAAGACCAATTGTTCACATGAATGAAAGGATTGCAAAATCTTTTTTGTGCAAACATCGGAGACAGGAGTAAACATTCAACCGTGTTTTGAAGACCAACTATAAATATAAACATTGACCGTTTCCGGAGGCCCGACAACAGTTCAGCCCCCAGTCGGACACTGAAATGTCATGCAACGGCTTGCTTAAAAAAAAATCATATTTTCCATGATGATCAAAGGACAGAAGAAAATGAGCAAAACCCTTCTGCAACTTTTGCTCAAGTCTGGCGCTCTGATACAAACGCTGGCTGGTTGAAAGATGAAAACATATCGATTGATACATATTGGATAAATATTTGTGGAAATACGTATGGAAGGACATGTGATCAGAGGGTCGTGCTGGAAGGCTGAGCTGCCGCTTGATGCCACTGTGCGTGAGCAGAGGGGTGGATGGAGAGAGGAAAGTGACAACAGGAAGAGAGTAGATGTAACCAGGCCTTTGCAGATGTTTCCCGTTGCTCCAGTGCATCCTCTCTGTCTGCCTGCTCACCGCTGCCCCCAGCACTGGGTGAGCAATGGGGGGGGTGAGCGGTCAACTACGAGCCCTGTGGTGTGTGGCCCACAGTTACTCTGATGTGGAATGTGGGGGGATGACCTTCTTTTGCCTGGAGTTTGTCCTCCAGCCTCGGCCCTAGTCTTCATGCAGCTCATTTGCACTTATATCTAAAGTGCTTGCATGAGTCTGTATTTGAAGTTTACACACCCGCTCACTCATTCATTCACTCACTCCATACACCACGGACCTTGTAGCTGACCGCTCACCCCACTCCCCATGTGTCTGTACTGCAGAGAATAACTAATACACTCCAACAAGCACACATACACACCAATTCCTGTGCTCACTCCCTCATTACACCTCAAATAAATACTCATCTACGCACGTAAGTTATGATATGAACGTTAAATATGAACTAAAATCCCTTCAGGTTTTACGAGTTGTTCGGTTATCTGGTTAATAGCTAAGTGAGGTGTTAGCAGTTAATGTGTCGTTTCAGTCTTCACAGAAGCTCTGAGGCCTACAGCTCCCCTCTCTAACCTTCAACAGGTTGGTTTGTTTGGTTTGTTTTACCCTCAGCCATTTATTACGAACAAAAACTCAACTCATAACCCCTAATCTCCTAAGTCCCCTCGGTCTATTGATTGTTGAAACTCGTATTTTTCTTTTTCTTCTCTCTCATGTCCAAATTCATCAGAAGAGATGAGCGCTAAAACCCAGCTGCGCAGGCAAAGCCAGCAAATTCCAGCAGATCGGGAAATGGGATGATGAATGCGCCGCGATGTTGAAATAATAGAGAATTACCAGAGTGGTACTGTCTGGAAACAATATTTCTCCGGGAGGTAGTGCATGTTCGTGTACTTATCCAAAGTCACTCAGCCATGATCGATGCGATCTTCTCCCAAGAAGGACCCCTGTAGATTCTGATGAGACTGGAAGCTTAGGATACTCAACTTGATGAATTTATTTCTACGGTATCCTTATTAAATAAGGCATGATTCATGTGTCAAAAGCACACTTCACGTTACAGCCGTGCTTGGGTAGAAAAGAATGGCGATATCGCGCCCTGGGTGCTTTCAGTTCTCGTTTCATCTGAATTAAATATGTTTTTTTTTCACATATCCAGGCTTAATTGGCATCTTATATGGTCACAAAAATGTTTTAATCACATATTGTATTTAATGCTGCCCTGCTCTATTTTAATAGAATACAAATGAAATACCTAAACATGTCCTAAAATTGAATTATAAATGGCAGCAGATAGTGTTCCTGCCTCACAGTGACTGGGGGGGGTTGGGTGTGAGTTTGAATCCAGCTCCTTCTGTGTAGTGTTTGCATGTTCTCTGCATGGATTTATTTATGAAAGAATATCCTGTAAAATGTGTAAATGAGTTAATACTTCAAACGTCCTACCGAGATATGATCCCGGATCATTTCAGTCACATCTCGGTTGCCTTACACTGTAAGTTAGATTGAAAAGAGTAACTTTCACCCCCCCAGAGCCATTCCTTACACTTCTACAGTACTGCGCAAAAGTGTTAGGCACCTGTGGGAAAAATGCTATAAAGCGAGGACGGTTCCAAAAATAATGCCATGAATACTTATTAATCGATAAACCTTCTAAAAAGTGCAGTAGACAAAAAAAACCTCCATCAGATCAATATTTGGTGGGACCACCCTTTGCCTTTAAAACAGCATCAATTCTCTTATGCAGACTTGCATGCAGTTTAAGGTGGAGGTTAGTAAGTTCTTCCAAACTGGCCACAGTTCTTCTGCAGACTTGGACTGTCTCTGCATGTCCTCCCAGACTGACTTGGTCATGTTGAGATGAGGGCTCTGTGGGGACCATACCATCTGTTGCAGGATCCCTTCTTTTTGCTCAAGATAGTTGTGTATGACTGAAATTGGGTGTTTGAGGTCATTCTCAGGCTGCAGAATGAATTTGGGACCAACCAGAAACCCCCCTGATGGTAGACAAGAATCTACCTGTACTTCTCAACAGACATTGAAGTTGCATGCCTAAGACTTTTGCACAGTACTGTACTTATACATTTCTCTGCAATGGAGCACTTGGAGACCAAAAGCCATCACATCGCTTCTTCCTTAGATTAAAGACTGTTGCACTATAGTCTATTTCTACAGCCATCCACTCCAAATGGGCAATAAGAAACATGGGTCAAACAGGCTAATGGCACGAGTATCGCCTCTTCTCTGCTTTGATCCGTCTACGACAACTGAGATTTATGTCACCGACTCTCACTGTGGCTAATACACCTTCACTCAGTACAAGAATAAATTGCATTTTGATCTTTGGGTGGCCTTGGGGGGGGGGGTCTATCCGTCTGTTGGTATTTTTTTTTTACAGAAAAATTAGAAGAATGGAGTCCTCAGAATGGAGGGGTGGTGTGTGAGTGAGAATGACACAGCCTGTCAATAAATCATTCATATCATTCGCATTGATCCCTGTGAGACGGAAAGTTTTTATAAATCGCCCCCGTCGCACGCTCTCTCCCCATCGCTCGCGTGCTTCTTTCAAGTCCTTGAATCGGCTCCCGCCGGATATTTCTGAAACGAACTTCAATCGCGTTGTGAGGCCGAGCCGCTCCAGCATGAATAACACCCCAGCTTGCTTTTGATTCGTTTTTATTACATTGCGAGGAGGCTTTACAGCTCGTGTTTCGCCGTCGTCCGTTTGCCAGGCAGAAACACTTCTATCAAAGGCAACGGCGGCACTGGAAGTTTTGCGATCGATTTCACGCTATCTGCCAACGTTCAGCCCGTCTGTCACAGTATACGGCACAGTCCTGTCCAGGGCTGGGAAGAAGGGACGGATGGGAAGGGCTAGAAGTCAGATAAAAACATGAGAAATATTTGAGCAGAGCTACAGTAACTGTCAGAACAGGAGTGCTATTTATAGCTTTATTGCACACGGATGACGTGGTGATGTAGTGGGTAGTGCGGGTGCGTCATGGGGATACGTTTGATCCCTTATTGCTGCGTGTGGATTATGCGTGTTCTCCCCATGTTCGCAAGCGCTTCTTCCCGTAGTCAAAAGACAAGCATTTTCGGAGAACTGACGACTCTTAACCTCCCCTAACGTGTGACCGTATAAACAAAAAGGTGTTAGTGGGGGGCACCCTGGGCCTCTGGGACGGTCTCTGGACCAGTGGCGCCCTTCCCAGGACAAACAGCTCTTGGGAAGGAGTGACATTTTGCACATTCGTCACGAACCTAAACGCCATCCCGCCGTGCGTTTTGGCTGGAGGACGTCGGGCCGACTGGCCCAGCTTGAGGGTACGACGGCGGCGAGACGTGATCCCTCGACAAATAAAATGCCACCGTTAACGGCACGCAAGGTTTTCTTTACGTTCTTTTCCGAAAAAAACATTAAGACACAGGCAACAACAGGTAACAATTTACCCCCCCCGCCCCGGCAGCCCCTCTACTAACCCCCTGTGACTATTAGCACTCGGAGACACAGCGCAGAAACATTCTGTCCTGACAGGGTTCACGGCCACGAAGAACAAGGTTATGCTGCTCATATGCTGCAAAACTGCGTTTAGCTGTGTTTGTGTTTTACGCTCTCTGTTAGCGATTACTAACATATGTCCTCATTTGCATTCAACTGTCCTCAAAGTATTCCAAAGCCGGCTCTTTTCGAATTTCAACTGTTTTAAAGGTTTGCTAATGCAGACCGATTGTTAAATGTGACAATGTTATTGCCATGCAGATGCACATTGTTATGCGAGCACGCCGAACATCTGACTTTCAGCACAATGGACGTAATTGTTCTGAGAAGAAGATCCGCCTGTCTTGCGTTTAAGTAGCAGAATGAGAAGGATTACAGTTTCTGTGAGCTGCATGAAATTTAGATATCAGGGTAACTGTCGCCCGTATTCTCAATACAACAGAAAGAGTTTTAATGACTATTTAGATCTTTTTCGCCTTAATGGGCCCGTCTGGGGCAGCAGGTAGTGTAGCGGTTCATGGTGTTGCCTTCGAATCGGAAGACCAAAGTTCAAGTCTCAGCCAGGGCTGTAGTGCCCCTGTATGTGGAGCTTATCCTGTTCTGCACCAGTGAAAAACTACCCAGCTGTATAAATAGGTAAATAATTGTAAGTAGTTTAGTAAACAAATAAGCTACAATGAAATGTTGTAAGTCATTCAATGTACCGGCTAAATAAAAAAGCGGGCAACTGTGCTGGCAGATACAGCCTTGCTGTCGAAGTGAACGTGTTTGGCAGGCGGTGCTGCGGGAGCTGAGAAGACAAAGCAACAGAAGTCGTAGACGATCTGACTTCCGGGTGTGTTGTCTGACAACGCAGTCGAGACAAACAGAGATTGTCTGGCGCAGGTTCACCCAGGACGTTCTTCAGACCCCTCCGCTAACCCTGACTTTAAGGGCTCGGCCGGAGAAGGAGTTTCGAGATGTCGAAAGAAATGCGCCTTTGATGAGAGAGTGGAAGGAACATTAAGAAAATGTCAAAGAAATTGCCACGGCGCTGGGGGAAGATGGATGTCAAGCAGGCAGCGGAGCAACAATTTAGGCGATGGGGAGAATTGAGACTTAATGGGGTTCAAGAGGGGGCCGGGCTCCGGCATGAATGAGACGCTGGTGACATAGAGACACAGGGCAAACTGTGTTGTGCCTCAAAGGTTGAAGGTCAGACAGCACATTTACCAGCCGTAAGATTTACGCTCCGCCGTTATCCACACCCTCGGCACAAAGGAGGCAGTATGCTGCGAAACGGTCTAAACTCACACCGGACCTGCGACTCCGCCAGCGCGGACGGCCATTGTAGACCGTGATCTCCAAGGCTCAGCTGTAACTCACACCGTTCTTTTCAGCTGATCTTTCGCCAAAGTATAAGACTAGTCGTCGCAAAGTCAGAATTTACAAACCCCTCGTGCGTAATTCATTCTCGGGATCTTCCTGGTGTTCTATAAGGCAGCGGAATAAGTGCAGATGCTCCTGCCCAGTGAGACAATCGCAGGAGAAAAAACAAAAAGACGCGTCGCATTTTTACTGCTGCCATTAAACTAATAAAGGCCTCACAACTAAATGCAGATCCGGGTGGAAACTTGTAGGCACAGTCCTCTCGTGCCGCTGTGGAACGAGACGCATTTACTGAAGGTAGGACGAAGTATTAGCGGCTAAACGGCAGGTGCTGTGCGAAGAAAAAGCAGCGCTGTTCCGGCAGTTTCTGGGGTCTTCTGCTCTGTAATGTTTAACTCCACTTCCTGCTTATCCAGACAAAACGGGTGTCCAGAACGGTGTAAGTCAGTGCTAATTCCTGACTTTCTGTCCCGACGGGGACACAGGTGTGGGTACATTTTAGTACCATTAACACAGAGGCTTGTGCAAGTGTGTAATAATGATCGGAACTAGTCTTTCTCCACCCTCAGGTGTGTGTGTGTGTGTGTGTGTGTGTGTGTGTGTGTGGGAACATGACAAGTAGCAAATCGATTTGATAACTTCGGGGCTTAAAAAACCTGAAGTGAGATTTAATGTGGTCGAGAGTGTGGAGGGAATTTTATGCCTTTGAAGATTAGTGCTTTTTTTATTATTTAAACCTTGCTGATACAGAAGGAAGGAGAAAATGGGCCCGATTTCCAATGCATCACATATTCCACCTCTCACAAAGCCGAAGGAGGGAGCACAAAATGTCTATTCCTGAGAATTGAACCATCACTAAACGGAGACGGAGACTGGTGGGGGTTCGCGGAGAGCGGGAGCGATGGGGGCGAGACGGACGGAAAGGTGCAAATTGCGCCGAGTTGCAGTTATTAGCACCTAGCAGAAGGAGAAGGAGAGGAAGAAAGTCCTAAGTTTTCAGGCGGACCCCAGCCACCGCAGCTAGCGCACCAGGAAAAAGGCTCTTTTCATCGAAGCCGCAACACCCCCCCCACCCGAATGTAAAGATGAAGGGTGGTCCTTTCAATCCGAACAACAAAAGCCTCAACAATCCACATTAAGCGGGACAGTGATGTGGCAGCTGGACACTCTGTGGAATTCACTGATAGCTCCTATAGGCACAAATATTTAACATCTGTGCTTCTGCTTAACCATCTCAGTGCCTAACTTGGACCGTGATGCTAGTTTTCTGCCGGGAATTCGAACCTAGTCTCTTTATCGCCATCTCTCTCTTCGTTTGCCTCTCCTACAGCTCCGGATCCAGACCGGAGTCTTTTTCTGGAACGAGAGCAGATATTGTTCCGTCTTTTCCCTCGCGTGGCCATCTGAAAACGAAGCCAAAGGCATGCAAGTTATGTCAGGCACTTGAGACAGAGCTGTAAACATCTGAGGAATCTAGAACTTTCACCCAGGCAGAGTCACAGGCCTGTCACTCATTAGCGGGGAAAGGAGTCCGGAGGTGGGGAGGACAGACTGCTGACATCACGCAGGGTATGACGGCTTCGCTGCCGTTTCTCTCCAGTGCCTGCCCAACATCTCGACATGTGCCTTGGATTACCACAGGTCAGAA
The DNA here is from genome assembly GCA_900497675.1 of Arapaima gigas. Taxonomy (NCBI): domain Eukaryota; kingdom Metazoa; phylum Chordata; class Actinopteri; order Osteoglossiformes; family Osteoglossidae; genus Arapaima; species Arapaima gigas. The sequence goes on along the minus strand of UFQX01000716.1, from coordinate 321,398 downwards.
ACCGTACTGACCAGCTGACACAGTCTGTAGAGCAACACAGAGTCAGATAGAGCTTCTGAAATTCCACCGCGGCCAAATCGGGGCAGAAAACAATTGTTCTGTTTCAGCCGTTGTCATCCCCGGGTGGCACAGCGCCATTGTGCTTTCCATTTATCATTTATTACTTACCGATTCAGCTTAAACCCTCTTGAATCAGTTCACAGTGCTAGTTTGTTGTAAAAGCGGCTTAGAGTTATTTCTCAAGCTGGGCAGCTGGGAAAATTTTACCTTGTCGGTAAAAGTAAATAGCTCCACACGCAAGAAGTGGAATTTGAACCTGGGCCCCGGCTCAGGCTTAACCTGTACATCACTTGCTGAGCATCTCTGCATGCGGACCTTCTTGTGAACCTGACCGGTTGTCGCAGGGGCCGAATCGTCCACCTGTTGCACGTCCTTCCATCCCAGTCAAACCATCACCCAGAGATTTGCATAGCAGCGTAGTTTACATTGCTGGAGATGGTGGCTATATGGTTCAAATTAAACTTGCAGGCATATTCTACCCCCCCAAACACCCTGCCCCCATCTCCCGCAGCCCCTTGAGCATTTGTTTCATATTTAATGCAGGAAATGAGTCACTGACGTCTGATGTTTTAATTATAACATGACAAAAATATATTTTGGAGGGAGGGGGGATTCCTCAGAATATGGAAGGCATTCTGGTTGTCCACAAATCCTGTGGAGTTCCCTCACCCTTTGTGTTTTTAGCCTGCTGTTTTGAGCCTAGGAACGCTGACTGAAGCATTATGAACCCTGACGACTCTGACCCTGGGTTACAGACCACCTCGGCCATCTCTGTACCCCCTCGATCAATCACTTGTCACTTGATACTGTAAATATTTGTCCAAGGTCCTAGTGCTTTATCCAGGCTTGTAAGGTCACCTGGACACAAATAAATGGAACCAAATGCTCAGACCAGGTGTCTTAAAACGACTGACTAAATGAGACCAAACGCACTCTCGCTGTTTCCTTACTGCCCGCTGTAATGTGGAAATATGGAATTGCTGGGATTTTCAAATCTGAAACCACTGAAAAGTAGACATTTGAGGTTTTTTTTTTTTTTTTGTTGGTCTAAGATCTCGGCACCAGTGCAGGCCTAACTTGACCACAGCCTGAAGTCCCCTGAATGAGACAACGAGGATTTTTCTGCGTAACAAGACGACTTTGTTTGCTTTGAAACCGAGACGCTGTTTGGACGGTCGCGAGCGAAGCCTCTGGTTTGGTTAAGGAGAAGAACAGACACGGTCTCCTGATGTTACAAACAATTATGTGATTTTTTTTTTTTTCCTACCCAAAATATCAGAGTGACTTTTACCTTTTCATGTTTGTTTTGAGGCATTTAAGGTCACAATTACCCGTGTTGTAACACAACACCTGATATTTTTTTTTCAAGAATTAAAGCAGCGTTTTGTAGGTTAGTTTTCACCTTTGCCCTCTGAACACCGATTTAAGTCAGTCAGCATCATACAGTTTCATCGCCCTCCCTGAACGCTCGTACAAAACAGACTGAAACGACTGAATAATTGTCACCAAACTGACCTCTTTCAGAAGAGAAAGCTCTAAGATTTTATAAGAGATGCATTTTGAATTTTCTCAGAAGAACAGAGGATATGAGATTTTTTGAATATATGTAAATATTTAAAAAGGGATCAGAATGACATAATGTGTTTTGAGGGAAATTTAAATACAGACATACGGGGCATAACATCCCGCTACGTACTGGAAAGTGAATACGCGTGAGAGAAAGTGCAAGGATTAATGAGAGAATGACCTGTGAGCTATATTCTAATTTAAATATTTCAATACTTTTCTCAATATTTAATGTTCTCTGCGGGTAAAAATGCCTCTTACTGCTCTTTCTCAGCCTGCGGTGCTCTTGCTTACATCACAAGGTATAAGATTTCATAACACTGCATTTTAGAGACACTTTAAGAAAAAGTACGGCTCTATCCCAAACCGACACCGTCGCCTTTAGAGAGTCGGCATCTACATGCATGCAAGTTTTTTGAAGTATCTTTCTAAAAAAAAAATCTAAGACTAATTATGAAACAAGCGGTAGCAAATAAATACAGATAATATAAATCATTAAATTTGTTTATAAGGGAAGAAGGGTGCAACCTAATAAATAGTGCATACAAATATCAGCACATATGCATCACAACAAAAACAGCAACACCAATAATAATAATAATAATAATAGGTGTTTCTTGAAATTTTTCTGAACTCATTTGTGTAAAACATTTTAGCATTTTAAACATTTGGTGTTCCAGATACTTCACTCACTTATTTTTAATAGAGGAGAGCAAACGGAGGAGAAAGACAGAGGATGAACAGCTACGGAATGAACTTTATACACCACGAGACTAATCTTCCAGATGATTCTCTGGTGTCTTTATCTCTGTTCCGCACAGTTCAGTGGGGGGCGAGAATGGGATTGTGGAAAAAAAAAAGGCGGGGGATGGGATGGGGGCAATCTTAAGGTAAAAAAGGGTGGGGGACTGGAAGGGGGATTGGGGGAGGGGGGCAAGAGGTTAGAGGGAGCCTGTGAAAGGAGACCCTGTCCCTCTTTTTTTATTTGTACAGGAAAAGCAGCGGTTATTCGCCACCCTCCATCTCTCTCAGGGCCCAAACTGTCACCTCTCCGGCCTGATGGCTTCACTGCGGCGAGAGCGAGCAGCAGTGGGAGAGAAAGAAGAAAGGAGGGTAGCACCCTATTCACACACCCCTGGCTTCATTACTAGGCTTATTAGAAGCGGCTTTCACTGTCAATGAGGCTCCCGCTACCCACTCTGAGTGGGGCAAAATAAAAGCAGTGAAAAGATTAGCTGCCCCCCAGCCACTATTCGCTCCTCTCTCTGTGTTCTGAAAAGCCCGGTCCAATGAGGGAGACAGCTTGGACTGGTGCGGGGGAGGGAAAGAGGAACCCTCCCCCTGTATTCCCGAGTTTTTTTGTCGCTGGGGGAGTGGTGGGCGGCTATCGGGTTTTTCTTTTGGTCAAAGCGGCGCTTAGGAGTTGCACTGGCTGATTTGTCCGAGAAAGCGTTGTTCAACCGCAGAGCCACCGAGTGCGAGAGACCCGAGTGGGTAGCTTCTCCACTGTTTACTTTTGTCCGCTTGTGTTCGTTTGGGACTGATGTTCGTCTGACTGCTTCATTATTTTGTCTGTGCTCGACAAGACGAACGTAACTGTCAAGACGGGGTGGGGGTATTAGTGAAATGCGGTGACAACACATCCAGGCTATTGCATATCGCAAGAAATGAAGCGTAGATAATTCATGCTGGGAAGCTGGTAAGATGTGCTGTACAGTTTGAGTAGATGCATTTTTGGGGGCTCCAGAATACTGCGCATTCTGGTATCGAAGTGTGAAGGAGGCAAAAAGTATGGTGTCAGCAGGTCCAAATATGTTTGGTCGCTTGGAGAATAGGCTAATAAGGAAATGCACACAGGGAACCTTGACTCTGTAAAAGTACAGCGGCTGTTTATTAAGAAACATTTGGCGAGACGCTAATAACAGGTGTCTGTTGGGGGGCAGATGTTACTTGATCGGTCAAAACTGCCGCATCAAAATGGCAAAGGGACCCCTTTCCACGTCACTCTGAGACACGGCGTTTTACCACTCGTGCTGCGTAGCACGAAGGCCTTTTTTTACCATCTTGTGTTTAAAAAGTATAACGTGGACCCAGGGGTGCACCACTACTGTGGGAGGCTGCCTTTGATCACCTGTGGAATGGTCTATGACTTCACTTGTGATGTTCTTCCCAGGTAAGACAGACATAAAAGTATATAAAGTACAGCGTATGACACACTTATAATAAACACAGTGACAATGCAGTATTTACTCACATACAGAGCAGGAGAGAGTAAATACTTTGGTTTTTTTGGGCAAGTTCTCAAAGTCGGGTTCTGTTTCTGCACTTAAGAGGTTGTCACAAACTAGACCAGACCTGAACCATCCAAACGTACCACCTCATCTTCATTTTTGCAACAACTTCAACTCTACAGGTGCAGCCACAAAACTTTTATTTCTACCCCAGTGCACTTTAATTCCTCCTTCTCCCTTCTTCAATATGTGTTTGAACATCCACTTGATAACTGTAATCATGCTTAAAGCATGAACTTCTCCAGATAGATACGTGATGTTATTTATTCTGCATATCCTTCCAAATTAAACATTTATCCTACACTGTTCTTTGATGACTGCCTTTCTACTCTGACAAGTATTTCGGAATCCTGACGTTGCAAGTCGCTTCAGCACAACAGCAGTAATAATAATAATAATAATAATAATAATAATAATACAGGTCTAATAAGGGTGGATGTGTCCCCCCGTGTTTAGGGAACATTTGATTCCCCCCCCTCAGCTTTTGCGCGGACGTTTTTCAAGTACTATAGGTTAAATTTTTGCCCCCCCCCAAAAAAATCTGGTCAGTCACGCGCTTCGACTGCAATGATTCTCCCTCTTTCCTAGAGCGCGGTCGTCTGCCCCCCCCTGTTGCAGCGCCGCTGTAGTCCGCTCAGTGGCGCTGTTTCTACGAGCAGCGCGGAGGAGGGGGAACAGCCAGGGAGAAGCTGCCATAAAGTTCGCTGTGGGACCCGAAAGTCGAGCAGTCCAAGTGGGCCGAGCGGGGAGCGCGCATAGCTGAGGAGCAGCTCCTCCGGCCGAGTGCACAAGCGGCACCTTTGGGGACGGGGCTGCGCGAGGGCTCGGGTTTCAGGGGGAGTGACACCCGCCGGGGCCGCGACGGGAGGAGGGGGTGCAGCCGCAGAGTGCGGGGACGCGCAGGAGGGGGAAAGAGCCCTTTGTAAACGCGACAAAGCGCTCGCGATCCCAGCGAGGAGAGACGCGCGGCCCCTGGGAGGTGCTCCACAGTGCATGGATCGTGCGTGTTTGTGAGCGCGCAGAGACGCGCTCCTGCGCCGTCCTCCAGCAGCTGCACACACCGCGGGCGCGAGCCGACATGGTACACACGGTGCCGCGCGCCGGGAGCGAGCGCTGATCGCGGAGTCGCACGGAAAAACAAAAAAAAAAAAAGTTCCACCGGACTTGTTTGTCGGGAGCTCGTGTGGATGTACAGTGGGGGCGACTTTCTCCGCCCGAATGTAGGATTTCTCATGGTGCTGCCGGCGCTGAAGGGGGTCTGAGCTGCTCGTCGGAAGAGGAGCTCGCTGGAATCTGGGGGCAGCTGAAGAAATCAGTGCGTTCCACTCCTGCTCTGCGCCCACGAGAACTTGGCTCGTGCGTCCGGCCCGCGGGAGTACAGACCCCGGCGCTCGGCCCGTGCACCCGCGCGTCCAGGTAACTTCTGCTGGCCTTTCGGTCATCTGCTGCTGCTGCTGCTTCTTCTCGGGCCACCGCGAGACCTGCGGTTGGGAGGCGCAGCATCCCGCTTCCCTCCGCCGCTGGAAGAGTTGGCCGCGCTGCCGGACAAACGTCCAGTTTCCTCCATGAGCTGCTCTGATTTATTTGTTGACATCATGTAGCCAAATGTGGCACTTAAGGATCGCAGCAGTGACCTTTGGGGAGAGGTGTTCCAAAAAGTGAGCAGTTTCAACAAAAACGTAAACAATTTCACCGTGCAAAACAAATAAAATAACCTCTTTATGCAGAAACAAACGTTTGCGACGGGGGGGATATTGTAATATTAAAACTTGTCAAGAACCTAGTCAGTGACCTTGTAGAACAAAAAAGTGAACATTTAATTTTGACAAATAGTGATTGTTAGTAGCCAACAACTTCGGAGAAATCAGTTTACAGATAACTTAAAAAAAACACCAAAACGACTTCTCTTCTGCTACGTTCGAGCAGGAGGTTTGAGGGACTCGACCAAGTAAAGATGGTCAATTAGCCTCACTAGTCAATTAACATTCCAGTGCAAAAGTGACCAGATCGATCACCTGCGCGTTAATGTGTTTCCTTCGTCACCCGCACGGCTTCGTGCGTCGGTTTTTACGGCGTTTTGTGGTGTTTGCGGACCGATGGCTCCCATTGTTAGAGAAACACATTTGAATTTGAATGGAACCCGAGTCCGCTTCGCGAAAACGGCGTTATTTCAACAGATCCCCATTTTTTTTTTCTCCGTATGCGAATATATAAACACACAACATAAGACGGTGCACGAGGAAAAACGCAGTTAGATTTATTTGACGAATAACAATGAGTGGCTTTACTGTAACTTACCAATACAGCAGGGTAAATGTCTTGATCAAAGGGACCAGCAAGCAGTGGGATTTGAACCAGCACCCTTAAGGTTTCACGGCAACAGCCGTAACCGCCACGCCACAGTGAAAACGGCAGGGTGTTTTTCTGTACTACTTTAGGACATTTACCTGCTAGGTGGTACATAAGCAGGTTTTGTACTAAAATGCGCTGTGCAGAGGTTAAAACATCCAGCCGAAACTCGCTGGTCCCAAACTCGAGAGCAACGAAAGTAAACGCTGAGTAACACTTTTACAAAGTTAGTCCCCCCCCCCGACCCCGATTCATTCAGACATTTTGCAGTTAATCATTAAACCGTACGATCAATAGTTGGTGTGTAGAGAGGGCACGAGGTGGAAGTGGTCTCGGCTCGCGGAGGCCAGCTGTCCGCGCGCGCCGTCACCAGGAGCGTCTTGAAGGCGATCGCTTCTACGCAGACCGCCGCCGAAATGGCGCGGAAAGGCGGACTGCGGATAAACAGCGCTGCGTTCACAGGCTGCGCCCGGCGGGAACCGCGTTCTAGACCCCTGTAGAGTTTCGCGTGTTTGCGTTCGTTTGTGAAGCGGTCGACGTCGGACAGACTGAGCACGAGCTCAGTCCGCCGGGGAGCGTCTCCAAAGGGGCCCCGGCAACACCGAAACGTTACACGGTCACATCAGGCGCCCGGCGAACCTCCCCGTTCGCTTGTTACAGTTAAGTGTCCAAAAACGCCTCATTCGATCCAAAATCAATATTTTACTCAGTCGGTTGCGGACATTTGCCCAAAAAAATTCATAGTCAGACAGCCCTTCATTTAACCCCACAGAAGTCATTTAACCCGGCATCGATGAGCTCTGCTCCAGCGGGAGGGACGGCCGCACAACGGGGGTCGTTTAATTCGCACTGCAGCCTGCAAGCATTGTTTTTAAAAGAGATCTTTTGCTGAAATCATTAATAATTAACAGGTAGCAAGTGGTGCTGCCATGTAATCTGTTTCTACACTCCCACCGAAGTGCTGTGCAGACCTCCGACTGCTTCAGCGCCCCAGGACCTGTGGCCATATTGCTTGAGCCCCCAAAACACGCACGACTTTCCTCATCTTACGTAAATGACGAGAGATCAAAAATAATTAAAAAAAGATGTATAAAGCGGATAAAGTTGTGTTGAGAAGGCGTTGAATGCTGTAAAATGCATTTCCCTCCAAATCTGTCACGCTGTTAAGTCGCCCGGCAAATATGGCAAACCGTTAAGTTAGAATTTTACTCTGCTTTTACACCGCTGGATGCGCTTTTTTGTGTTAGTTTCATTTTGCGGTTTTTAAGCTCGAAATGTACTTTAGCCATACCATATAAAGCACAGATGAATAAATGTGACCGTTTATATGTTCACAAAGTGTAAGATCTCCGCAGCTCTAGAAACTTTCTCTAAATGTCGCTGCAGTATTTGCATGCATTCTCCAGTATGCATGTGTTTAACTGTATACAGTTGAACAGCGTTTGCCTTTCTCCAGCATAACAAATTCTGGTGATGCTGTGGACACAGGAGAGCAGCCAGATGTTTTCATGGGTTAAAGGACAGTGCGGGATGCTTAAAGAGAAAGTGGGAGAGGAACCATCTCCGAAGTCTCTGTCCCCATGTCAGCGTCGCCGTGCCTTAGGTTGCAAGGGCATCACAACTCGATGTTATGATCGCAGTGCTGCCAGTAGTCTGGGTTTGGTGAAAGAGGAGGGACCCCCGTGTGTGCTATGTGTAAGTCGGGGCTTGGATGTGCAGCTCGGCGAAACGCTGGGCCAGGTACTGCGCGGTGTGCAGTGAGATAGACTGCATCACCTCTTTGGTATGTTTGTGGTAAGGCTCGTTCTGCAGCATTTCGGAACATCTCTGCCACCCCCTGGGCCTCACTCTCTTTCTCGGAGAGCGCTGGAGTTCAGCCTGACGTTTCTGGCTTCAACTTCTTCAGCACTGCTGTGTTTATGTGTTCAGGATTGGCACATTAAAAAACTGCTGCAATGTTTAACTGGATAAGTACAGAATAAGTACAATGGGCAGGTAATATTATATTTTAGTGTTTTTGTGTGTGTTAGTAGGAGACTGTCAGCTAAATCTGTTTTTTTTTTTATCCACATTTTCTCATTCCCATTCTCCTTTGAACTGTTCTTTTCCTCCTTACCTCTCCCATACACTCCAAACTTGCTCCACCCTGATCACCCCCACCCCTCTCCTACATTTTTTTCTCCTGTTATCACCTGTCTGACCCCTGACTCCCAGGTCAGGTGGCCGGGGGGGTTCCAGTGAGTGACAGGCATCACTGCCTGCAGTTCATGGTCGGGCGGAGCTCCTCAGATGGGAACTGTGTCCAGGGGGAGGTCGAGAACGGGGGGATGGGGACACCCAGCCCCCGGTAACGGGATGACTGCATGGCTCTGGCTGCTGGCTGCGGTCCTGCTTTCCCTGGCAGCTGCTTCGGTGGCACGACCGCACTTCGTTGCTGGGGAGGAAGAGGAGGTCACGCTCGAACCTGAAGGTGAGGAGAACTGCACTGCAACCTAGATGATGAATGTGGATTGCAAGGTTGGAGAAGAATGTTAAATTTCTTCTTCCCTGACACTTTTAGTCCATTGTTCTATTTACTCCTTCAAAGCTGAGAGTTTTGCAGTGGATGGAAGGGGAAAATAATGCAAATGAGTACTGTTTTTAAATTTACTTGTCCTGCAATGTACCACAAAAACTGACCATCCATGGCTAAGATGTCGGTCTGGATTACATAATGTGGTGGGAAGGGTGCAGAATCGTGTTTCCACACGAGCTTTTAGATGTCTGTACATAGGCGAATGGTTCCTACAGCATCCTACGTGTTTGCCATTTTTACACGTTGCAAAAAAGAACGATAAAGCTCAGGCATTTTAAATATATGAAAATTAGGTTCTCGTGGCTGTATTGTTTATCCAGAGTCATTTTTGTATTGGAAAAATTAGATAAATTAAAACGCGTGTAAAGGTGAATCGGTGATCAGCGAGTTTCTTGTTATGTGTGCTTGACAGTTGCATCCAAAAAGCTCCCTCCTCCTACTCCCTCCCTACTTGGCCCAAATCTGTCATTGTTACCATGTTTCAGTCATTTATAGAATTAGGAGAAACAGATTGGCTGCTCCACGATAACTCCGATCAAAACATTGTAAAGTTTATAAAATACTGTGCTGGTGAGTATTTTAACTGGAGGTGTCGCTGCAGAAATTTCCTGGTGCCGCATTTGTCTCACCAGGCTGCTCAGTGTCAAATTCTGTTGAGCAAAAACTCGCAGTTGCTCAGGACTTGTTTCTACAAGGCTGAAGCAGTGATGTCTGCTGGGGTCCCGTGGCCTTTGGCAGCTTCTGTTTGTCCCAGTGATTTTCTGTGGTTAAAGCTGGTCGGTTAATTAAAGTTACTGCGGGTGATAAGAATTCTGATTATCCATCTATTATTCCTGGACTTTAACTGCTTTAACTGCTGTGTGATCTGTCGTGTTGGGAGCCTCCGACCCTCAGTGTTCAGGTACGGGGGCTGAATGGGGACCTGGCTGAAACACAATTAGTCCCGGGTAAAAAGTGTACGGCTGTTGCCAAGTCGTCTTTGAAGGCTGGGTCAGCAGGCCTACACGGGATGGCATACAATAAGAAATGCTCACAACCAATGTCTTCCTGTGGATTGCTTCTTAAACAGGGCTGGGGGCAGGGGGTGTTTCCAAGTCATTTAATACCAAAGTTATGAGAATCTTAAGAGGATTAAAGGAAAGTGCTAGGATCATGCGGTTGGGCATTAAGAGCTTGGAGCTCTTGGTCATACTCTGAGGCATTTAATGCTGACCATTCCCTTTCTCCTGTCACGAATAAAACTGTCACATGAACAATACTGCTTGCTAGCTGGAATACAAAGCTTTTTTGCTACGCTAACTGATGTTTTTATTCTGCTTTACTGGAACTTGACATATTTGGTTCAATCCAAATTAAATATTTGGAATAGAATGTTCTCTTGGTGTCACGTGATCGTGGATTACAAGGAGTGCTGTGAGTGTCAGGCACCTTTGGTCATGTGGCAGGGGTGTGTGCTTAGTGCCCTGGTGACATCTCATCACCTGAACAAGTTGTAATAAAGAGGCAGAAGTTGATGCTTTTAGCTGTAATTGCCCCTAAACCTACTGACTAATAGTCTCCACTCCTGTGAGACAGTTAGCCTTTGGCAGTGGGTGGAGCCCACAGAGGGAGCCATTGCTGTGGATTGCATATTGGTTTGATGTGGTTCTGGGCCTCTATTGAACTAACACTGATTGCACTGATTTTGAAATGAGGGAATAATGACACAATAGCCAAAGTAAACTTGTACACACTGATTTATATAAGCTGGAAAGTGAACATGGTACCTCATACCCTGGTCTTTTGTGCGTTATGTTAAACCACAGATGAGTACGCTTTCTGAAAGCAGCACGGATGTTTATAATGAGAACGTGCAAGTTTTGATTCATAATGCGGTCTGCTGTCCCCCTGCACATGAGAGGTCATCATTATTGTTCAGCATCAGAATATTAATTCAGAATAATAAACAGAATTCAATTGTTCTGTTCAAACTTGTTTAGGATTTTACATCTGTAGGCCAGTTGTCACCTTTGTTTCCTGCTTCCCCTCACCTTCCTTGGCTCATATTTAGTGTTACATGTGGTCCCCCGTTTCTCAAAGAGGCCCTGGGATCTGTGAAATGTAGAACAGCCCCCGTGAAGCCCTGAATACTCAAAACCTGATATGGCAGTAAGGTAGCGTGGAATGTTCCGAGGTCTAGTGTGTGAGAGGGTTCCTCCAGCGTGGAGCGGGGTTCTTCCAGAGTGTGTGTGTTTGCGTGTGTGTCAGTTTGCAGGCTAGGTGGCGACGATCAAGGGGTGATTAAAGGAATCCAACTGGCGGTACGCACACGACGAAGGGAGTGTGTACAAAGCTAACAGGCAGCAGACATGTTGATGGTGCATTTTTACAGAGCATCCGATCACGAACATCATCCTGCTTGGTTAGTTTATGCTGGACAGCTGAAGAAAAATTTTTTGTGGAATTTTTTTTTCCCCTTGGAATCTAAGAGACCCTTACTCTTCCCCTTTTCATAATCTCTCTAGTCTCCTATTGTACTGGTTTTGAAAGGGTACAATGGTTGATGGGTAAAGGCGCACCATGCAAATAAAAGCTGCAGAATTTCAATGGAACCTCACGGCATGATGACCAAAGCTGAGCTTAGTTGAGGGTTGTTGGTTTGATGCCCTAGAGGACACTGCCTATGAATACCGCCTTGTGCCATAACCCTTGTGTCATGCGTTGAATAAGAGAGCACTTGCATCGATGAGAGCAGGGCAGGGCAGCTTTTAGATGCATGCTGTGTCAGATGGTCAAAATAGCAGGCAAGTCAGATTAACTTGGAGCAAAGCTGATGACCTGTTTTTTTTGTTTAAAAAAGAAGCTCTTATTGTTTTTGGGCAGTGTATTGTCATGCCAATAAAGCCTGTAGGAACTGAATTTGAAAGGAGAGGAGATTAAAGTGGGGAGATTAAAAAGCATATAGATATAATGGGATGAAGAAAGGAGACACCTTAATGTGAGAGGCCATACTGCTAAGGGAGGTGGGGGGTGTGAGCTGGATTGTGAGGAAAATGAGGCACAGCAGGCAAGATCAGAACAGAAAAACATCCCTCATACCTCCCAGATCACATCAGTCCACCTCTCCCATAGAAAACAGTAGCAGAAGGAACAATAGGGCAGGGTGGCAAGCGGGGCTGGAGCTGCAGGATTCCCTCCGCATCTGAAATGTGGCTTGAATGTGACCTGTGGCTTTGCTGTTTGTGAGGGGTGTGGGGGGTGAGGTAATAGACAGTGTTAATTAATAGCAACATTTTGAAAGTACTTAGAATGTTAATGGGGTCCAGACGCCGTACCACATTTATTCACTGCATTTCACATCCTTTAAAAACTTCAAAATTCTAATAAAGGGACAGAGCACCATATTGTTCAATACTTGTGTAGGACCAGGGGTTGTCGGCCTGTACAGCAGCAGGTCTTATTACTTACAGTGTTGTTGTCACACTTTTATGTCAGAACTGATAATTCGAGTTCTCTATCCCTCACTTCACTCAGATTTATTTATTTACTTATTACTGAACTATTTGGAAGTAGGATATTGGCGGAGGCAACTTAAACCACTGAATGCTGTAAACTGGGTGATGCTATAACTCAGGTAAAGACAATGTGTGCTGGAGCTTGCAGGGGTGATGCCCCCCTGACCGGTCGCCTGAGGAGGAGAGAATCGGGGCTGCCAGAGAACTGTCTGGTGGGAGAGCAGCTGGTACAGCATTGTTCAGGTGTCAGTTTCTTGGTTATTTTAATAAAAAAGAGGCAGTATTGAGTGAGAGAGAGAGAGAGAGAGAGAGAGAAGGTTGTTCCAGGATCATCTTTAACATCATCGTGCATGTAAGGGGGATGTTGTGTCTTGTGAAAACAAAATGAGCTGAATGTGTTTTTTTTGTTTGTGGAATCCTGTTTACTGCGAACGAGGCTCACTGTGGGAGAATGTCTCAGGAAGAAGGTGTTGCCCTGCGTAGCACGTTCTCCCGGATGGTTAGCTTGTTCCTGTGAATAATTGGGCCTCCCTTGGGTGACAGGGGCCACCCTGCTGTTGCGGCTGTTCCCGTGCTCCAGGATTGGACCGGAGGGTGGGGGTCGTGGCAAACAAGAGGGAAGTGCGCAGGTGGAACGGGGCCGATGAGAAACGGCAGAGTGGGTCTTTTTCTCACAGATGTTTCACCCTTGTCCTTTTTCAGCATTTACCGTAATTCATATAAATACACTTTTCTGGAAAGTGACGTATGACATTAAGTTTCTTGCCACTTGCCGGCAATTTACAAAGCTGGGTAAATTTTTTTTTTTTTTGTTTTTTTGCATCAGTTCAGGATAGGTGCTGGGTTTAGGATAGCTGCAGCAGGACGTGGGATTGAAGGATGGATCCTTTGAGTGCAAAGCAGCAGCTCTAGCCGCTACGCCGTGTGCTGTTTCCTTTACTAACATTACGCTTGGACTTCTTTTTCATTCCATGCCAGTTGGTCTCTTATTTAATTTGCTATTTTAAGGCTGAGTTTGATATATCTGTAAAGCTTTTTCCGGGTATTTAGCTAAATGTTTCACGAACATGCAGCCCGTGACTCATAAATGTAGTTTCTTGACTACGCTTTTAATTAGTGTTTGTTTGATGTAGATGTCTCCTCCCCCCCCTCCCCCGTTGTACTAATATTTTTTTCATGATCACTCCCCTGCTCCTGCCCCTCCTTAGTTTTCTTTATAAGGGGCATCTTTGGGTCACGGGTGTACCTCTGGGTCTGTCCTAAGGGGGCACATGGTCCACAGTGCCCTTGTGGAGGAGGTGCCCATGTGCTGGTCTCCTTACAGGAGTTACCAATTCATTATTCCTGCTCTGCAGGAGGAAGAGAGTCACACAGCCCATAGTAAAACTACAGTGTAACGGTATGATATAGTAAACAACAAAGGCATTCCGGTAGTGGAAAGCACTGGCTGCTGAAAGAGAGGGAGAGACCAATTGAGATTCCCATCTGTCAAGGGCATGTCTCTGAGACCGCACGTTTGAACAGAGTACCGGAGCTTAATGATTTCCGGAGTCCCCAGGAGGAACAAAAGTGCCGGAACTGTACCTGTGTGGGGCATTGTGCCCAGGGGGAGCTCTCGAACCCTCGTGTAGCCAGACCTGCGTCTCTACCACGCGAGTGTAGTGGCTTTCCCCTTCCTGCTCTTTGCACACAATGGAGATGGAATGCAGTTCGGGGGAGGTGTGTTGGAACAGGAAAGCTTGGGAGCGCCTCTGCGCCATGTCTTTCATTTCTCAGCCAAACGCGACACAGCCCAAACAGTTTTTTCTTTACTTTTTTTAATACAGCCTTTTGGTTGTTAGCCTTCCCCCCTTTCCCCCATAATCTTATTCATCTCTCCCCTTTCCCACCCAAAAACTAACTGGCTTTTTATTTATTTTGAATTTTTTTCAGCGCAATAAAAGCACTTGAACATTTGCCAATTTTTTTGCCAAGTGTTTTGCAGAGCGCTGGGACTTGAACTGATTTAGAGAGACATGTTCAATCGTGTGTGTTTGTCAGAGCCGTCGTACATGTGCAATACTTTCTGTTCTTCGTGTCTAAAAGTGTGGCGAGATATATAAATACGCGTTGGTGCACAAAGGTTTGTTTGTGTGAGATGGCCACCACAGTCTCAACTGGACTCTTTAAAGGGAAAAATACAATAGAATCATGGTGTATTTGTGTTTGCGATGTGAGCCAAAGCATCGTCAGCACTCCACCTTCAGTGTGTGGATCTAAGCATCGACTTCACGCCAATTTGGCCGTCATCCCAAGTGTGACACTGCAGATGGATCGGTCAAAGCAACGATTTATCATTAGGAATTTGTTTTCTTGGCCTCCTTTGCCACACAACACCCCGCATGTGTAGCAATCTGCCCTTCGACCCAAGCGGCCATTCCCGGTACGGCCCACCCGTTCTGCTCACTTGTGCAGCTTTGCACTCTGCCAGGGGCAAAAAAGGGTTAATTTGGGTCTGCACAGCATCTATTTGTTGGTAACTGCTCAAGCTTGGTTTTTAACTGCATGCTTTGATGTCAAGGAGCATCCCATCTTATTTCAGGCACAAAACTGACAATCTGTGGTGGCGTGCAGTAAGAGCTCTCGGTCGGCTGACTGTCACTGCCGTCATATGCTCTCGTGTTTGCTTTTTCGTTGTAGTTTGATTACTGGTGCTACTCTATGTTTCTGGTCTATATAATCTAACTCGGGGCATCAGTGGGGGTTCTGTGGTGTTTACTGCTTTTTCCTCTCCTTCCCTCCATTTCTCTTCCTTTTTTCCCGTGCGTCCTGTCAACCGTCTACCCCCACCCTCCCAACCCACTCCAGCAGAGCCGGCAACAAAATTCCAAATGTCTAAGCCTACGGTGTGCTCTGTGCACCCGGGGGAAGTGCTGAAGCTGAACTGCCCCCTGCCCGGGGCTGCGGCCATCATCTGGACGAAGGACGGCTCTTCTCTGGGGCCCAACAACCGCACGGTCATAGAGCAGGAGTCGCTGCAGATCCGCGATGCCACCCCCAAGGACTCGGGCCTGTACACCTGCAGTGCTGTCGGGCCCCCCGGCAGCCACACGCTCTGCTTCATTGTCAACGTCACAGGTGAGCCGCTGGCCGGCAGGGCTCCGTGGGGGGGGGATTGGCAGCTGGCAGGGCTCTGGAAGCTTCCCATTAGATTCCGTACGTGGCTGTTTTGCTGTTTCGGGTGCTGTAGATACTGAACAGAAAACAGATAAGCGACCTCGTAATATGTGAACATTAATAAAAGCCCATGAGACTGGTACAGTTTGAGGTGCCGGAACTCCTCACTTCGCCTGTTGTCATCGTCCATTGATTAGCCCATGCGCGGGACACGTGGAACCATTTTGGTTGAGAACATGCAAGGAAAGCAGCGGGTACAGTGCTGCTTCTCATAGATTCTCCACACTGATTTTTTTTTGCAGTGAAGTGTATACAGGCTTGCAAGATGTTGTGCTTGGGCAGATTAACCTGTTAAGTTTTGAACATGGACTCTAAAGTGACAGGAGATGGGGGTTCAAGTCAGCATTGTCTCTTTGTTCAGCTGTTTTCACAGCATCACAGATGCACAATGTTAATAAGCGAACACTAAAAAAGCCATGTCCAGACGTCAGAGTTTAAAGGATGCAGTGTCACTGACCCCTGGTCTCACAGTTGAGTGCATAGAGAGGGCGTTCCTTCGTGGTGTAGAGTCATTCCTCCTACAGTCCATTCAGTCTTCCCTCCATGAATGAGTGAACCAGTCTCTCTGTGACAGGGAGTGCAAATGGGAGGCATTTGAAGAGTTGTTGGCTCTGGCAGGTCATTGAAACTGAAGCGTTTCAAAGGTGCATGTGAACGTGTTTGTGTGGAAGCCACCGGCATCACGGGGAAGAGCACTTCATCTTCCTCCTGCCAGCAGGATGTGGCAGGGGGTAACCATGTCCTTCTCTTCAGATGCCATCTCATCTGGGGACGACGAGGATGACACAGAGCGGTCAGAGGATGCGCCTGCTGACGGGGAACAGATGCGTGAGTATCTGTGGGAGGCGGCGTGGCTTTGGGCACGTTCATCTCCTGTTGGCTGGCTGCAGTTGCATGCCCTTAATGAAATTCAGTAGTGGCTTCAGTTTTTCGTGTTGTAGTGAAGCCGCATTTCTCTGTGTGGGTGTTTGTTTGTATTTAAATGTTGTACTTAAGTATCTTGGTGACTGACTTGCCTCCAGGGACGAAAAAACCTCTGGGTATGTTGGTCTGAATGGTATGTGTCCAGAGCGTTACGTCATGTGTTAGAGGTTTATCAATGTCAAGTCTGTCACATTGACTTATCGCCAAAAAAAAAATTTAGCATGGTTGGTTCACTAATGGTAAAATCAGGTTTTTATTATGACAAGTTTTACCAATTTGTCACTTTTGTTCTGAGCTACTTCTAGTTATTTGTACTATTTTTGGCTCTTCGCATTTTAAACGGCGTGTATCGGTCACACTCGAGTGCTTTTATAGCCTTCACCCCATTGAACAAATACCACTAGGTAAGTGAGCAGTCTGTCATCTCTACTTTAATGTTACTTATGCTCTTGTGTTTT
This sequence comes from Arapaima gigas, assembly GCA_900497675.1. Taxonomy (NCBI): domain Eukaryota; kingdom Metazoa; phylum Chordata; class Actinopteri; order Osteoglossiformes; family Osteoglossidae; genus Arapaima; species Arapaima gigas. The sequence continues at coordinate 304,465 of UFQX01000716.1, read as the reverse complement.
CCGTGCATTTTTTTAAAAGACAGTGAGAGGGAAGGTCCTGAAGCCGCCAGTCAGCTGGGCTCATTCATTATTAAAGCTGTTCATATGCTGTTTGTCAGGCACCTGATGTCAGGAATGTTTTCCATTAAGCTTTTATAATTTTTTAAGGCTGACCAGGAAAAGCCATAATAGCTGTTTTGAGTTTCTCGCGGTGGGGGTGGGTAACTGGGGTTTTCAGAGAAGGCCCTAGTTTCCTTGACAACCCCACTTCTCCAAAGACAGGCTGTAATTGCATGAAATTTATTAACTGTGGTGGGGGAAGAAGTACTTTTAACTTTCTGGTGGTAATAAGCTTTCTGAGAATAAAGTGAAATATGTTCTGGGAACCATATTCAGTCTCTTCCTGGTCTCTTCTAAATTCAAAACCCTAATATTAATAATAAACTAGGTTTTGGAGGGGGTCTTTTAACTAGAGGGGTCTGGTTTAAATCAAACCTGCACTCTGTGTATGTATTGTGGTGTTCTGGCCCAGGGCCAGGCGTGGCGTTTGGTGGGGGGCTGGGGGCCAGTATTGTACTTGGAGCCTCTTAGGGCCCAATGGGCTGGGATTTTGCCTCAGCTGCCCAGGACTCTTTGATATCACTTTCAGAAAGAACATGATCAACAAAAACAGCCAAAATGTATTAGCAGGAGAAAAAACAAGGTCAGTATGTTTTTTTTTTTTTTTTGGGTACCGTTTATTGGATGAGACAGCCAAGGCCCTGTTTAGAGATGATCAACAAGATTTTGGCTGCAGAGACTAGATGCTGTGCTTGGAAAATGCTATAATTGTCTGTTTTTTGATTCTTGTAGTAGTTTAACTCATTAAAGGGAAATTTGTACAACTGTACAGTGTTTCTTGAATGCTGTGCCCTAGTGCAATCTTTTCTATCCTGTTTGTTGCCAATACAACTATTTTTGGCACTGGAGGGCTATAACAATGCACGTGTTGGTTTAGATCTTTCAAGTATAGCTTTGGTGAGCACTTGTTTTATATGTGACATGTATGCACATGATGCTTGTGAAGTACCTCTAGGAGGGATGCCATTCTGGTTGTTGTTCTGTGATGATTCAGTCATGCAGTGTTCAGTACACCAAATCATTCATTGATTCCTGGGTTTCATCTTCCAATGACTGTTGACTTCTTCAGGACAATATTGACATACAGTTAAAATAATGAGCACCTGAAAAAGTGTTGACGAAATTAGATTAACTTTCCTTTACTCCCTTGACCTGAAGAACAGAATGAAATGGGCATTACCTACAGGTTTTGTCATTCCCAGAGGAGAGGGAGGGGGTGGAACAATGGCACATCTGGCCTGGGGGCCAGGCTGGGGCACAAGGTCTTTGAAAGCCTTCACCTCTGGGCTGAGGATGGGATCGTTGGGGAAAAGATCCCTGTGGTGTTGATCTGAGGTCTTTGACTGCAGCTGCCCCTCTGGTGTCAGAGTTCAGCGGAAATGTCCGGAAGCAGTGGCCATGTGACGATAGACAGGCGCGCTTTCCATTTTCATTCCTGTCTCTTTACAGGACAGGGAGGGTGAGTTGACACGTTGGAAGGGCAAAGGGTTGAGTTGATTGATTTGCACTGAAATCATAGTGCGTAACTGGTAAAGCTGGAAGACGGCAGCTGTTTTACATTTGCCTTCTCACCACAAGGACTGTCCAACATGGCTGCCTGTGTAGATCGGAAATCTGTTATAAGCAAAACAGTTACTAGAAGTCAAAGCAAAGGGATGAAAAAATAGGAAGTGCCGGAAAGCGCGGCCAAGAATTGATGCTGGAAGGTAGACGGAGAGTGTGTCGGTCGGTGTGAAGGTCCAGACATCTGGTTTAGGGTAGTTTAGGTAATTTCTGCCAAGTGCCACCCTAGCGCAGATGTTTGCGTGTGTGCACGTGTACGCTCACGTTGAATGCCGGTTTCTAGTGAGGTGAAAGTGTGCTGGCTCTTCGCCACTACCTCTCCGCCATTTGCTGAAGCCATTGGGGGTGATTCTCACAGGTGTGGAGCTGGACAAGGGGTATAGGGCCAAATTGGGATTTACAAATAACACACACACACACACACACACGCACGCGCGCGCGCGCACACACAAAAATGACGAGCAATCTGTAGATGTCGATTATGACTGGGAAACAAAAGCATTCCATTGTATTTTCCCGCTCTTAGTTTGATAAGCAAATGGGTCGAGGTGCCGAATCTGTTTCCGTGGTTGGCATCCGGCCCTGTGGATGGAGATAAGAATCTCTCCAGGCATAGATTACCATAACATTGAAATCGAAAAGTACGTAATGTAGTGAAATTAAATTTGATGTGATGGTCTAGTTAGCTCTTCTTGGCACGGTGCTGTGAATTCTCCCGAATGGAGAAGAAGGCAAACATGCTGCTATTCCAGTCCCCCCAGCCACCTCCTCCCGTTCTCGGTCAGACCTCAGACAGGCAGGGTTTGGAGGCATTCTTTGCCAGGTAGTTTAGATCAGCAATATCGGTCACACCTTTTTTCCTTTAGCTACTTTTTTGGTCCGATTCTGTCTTTCTCTCAGTGTTTAGCCTTTGGGGTCTTGGGAAAATGCTTGAGTTTGCAGTCTGTGAATTTTTATTTTCATCTTTTGCTGCTTTGTGCCTCTGGTGCACAGTTCAATTACTTTAGATCTGCTGTAAGATGACCTGTTTAATGGCATGTGGTTGAAAGAGTCATAAAGAATTTTTTTTTCTCTTGATGTTCAGTTGCGTTGTTGAGGTGTTTGACCACTATCTCCCTCTCATTTGCAGGGGCGCCATACTGGACGATGCCAGAGAAGATGGAGAAAAAGCTGCATGCAGTGCCGGCGGCCAACACGGTGAAGTTCCGCTGTGCTGCTGGGGGAAACCCAAGGCCTAAGATGCGCTGGTTGAAGAATGGCAGGCCTTTCCGACAGGAGGACCGCATGGGGGGCTACAAGGTGAGATGACTTTGCCAAACAATGGTAGCATTGCAGAATGCAGCTTGATACAGCAATTAGAACGGTTTCTAATTTGTCCCATCCCCTTGCACCTTGGATAGAGTACTGTTGAAGCAGCCGGACTTGTACTGGAAAAAGTTGCAGGTTCAAACTGCAGCTGCATCCCTGCTGTTGTTATACCCTTGAGTGAGGTGCTTAACCTAAATGTGACTGTATGAATGGGCACAGTGTTAGCTGTATAAGTCACTTTGGGGGGAAACGGCATCTGCTCAACAGTCCCCTAAAAACCTCAGAATTGCAAGTAATAGTGCTTGTTGATGAGGTGGTGCAGTTGTACACTGTGTGTTGGACTGTGCTAACCTCTCCTTCATGCCATTAGTTTAGCCCCAAGCTGAAGTTTGGGGTCGGTTTTCTGTGATTGTGACTGGAGTGTTGCTGTATTTTTATGTGAGCTTTTCTCTGACTGCTCGGTGTGGGGTGGGGGGGTGAAGTTGGCTCTTCTCAGCTGCCTTGGACTCTGATTCAGAGATCTGTACGATTTCAGGCTGTGATCAACAAAATTGACAAAATAAATCTGCCAGAGATGAGAAGCAGACAAAGGAGTGGGAGAATGAAGAAATAAAAGAACAACAAAATGATCCAAATGATAAAATCATTTTTAATTTGGGGAAAATGAGTCAAAGCCCGTGGGATGCTAGCAATATCAGATTCAAGTGCTGCAGAACAAAATGTGTGATCCAAGCCTAAACTTATTATTAGGGTGCCAGGCTGATACAAACCACACAAGCGAAATGTGATGGGGAAATGGATGCTGCTTGAAGCCTCATATGTGTGGACAGCCATTTTATTATGGCTTGTGCCAGAAAGAGAGGGGAACGGCACCATCGATCAGAGTCCCTGTGTGGTGCAGAACAGAACAGCCATGCAATGCAAAGTCTTGAAAGTTCGACTGCAAGTTAAACTTTAACTCTTGTGTGTTCTACAAATGGACGGCCCTCCCATTTCTCTTTTTTTTTTTTTTTTGCCTGTTATCAACCTCAGACAAAAAACTCAGTGGGTGACTTTTTTTGAGATATGCCAGCAGTCTCTGGGTGTTTGTCAACTTTATCTCTAAATAAGATTGTCAACTCCTAATAGTTCCGGTCTCAGTTATCTTACAATAAGCAGATTTTTCTCATGTGTTTTTAACACAGGGTTTGCTTTGTTATTTCAGCTTCCTATTAAAATATTCTTCATATGAACACCTCACCTCAGCCAAATGGGAAATAAGATTTTATGCTGAACTTGTACTATTTTATGTTGAGATCGTAAAAAATGTTTTTTCTGTATCAGCTGGTTTTCTGAGGCTTTTATTTCCTTTAGTTTATAGTGGTTTGGTTTTATTTCTTTTTTTTGAAATACTTGACAGCAGGAGTCAGCAATGCTGAGCCTCTAGTGTTTTGTTTTGTTGTTTTTTTTGATTGACCATAAAGTGGTTCTGGGAGTTGTAGTTCATCCTAACCAAAAATTCCATTTTCCTGATGGAATGTTTTGAATATGGCTCAAGCAATTTTGTTTATTTATTTTTCATCCACGATTGCTTTTCATTTTATTGAGTTCTTCAATGCGTACAATTTGAAATGTGCCTCAAGCACAAGTGTATTTAAAGTGTAAATATGTTTCAGTTTCTACAACCTTCTGGAGTATGTGTGTAATAACCATTTATTTTTGCTGGGATTCTTTTCACCAATTTTCTTTTTTTTGTCGCATTGTATCAATATTGTGTGTGTCAGAATTGGCCATTCTGTTATTCTTGACCATAAGTCATATTTGGCTGCCTTTTTGAAGAACTCAAACAAATGCAGGAAGCTATTGTCCTAATGATAATTTCCTATGAGGAAGTCGGCATGAGGGACTTAAGAACATTCAGAGAAATATTACAGTTTTCACAAACAGTACGTTTCCGTTCACTGGAAAACAACCCCGATTCTTTGGCGGTGTTTTCTGTTTCTAGTCTTACTCATGCGATGAAGACATTTAGAATAACTAAATAAACAACGGTTAGTTAACTGTCTGAGGAAGTCCAGACGGCCGCATTCTAATTAATAATGTACATGTAAACTGTTTTGGTCTGGCGAAGGGTATGTAGGTCTGTTTCATTGCTGTGGTACTTAAGGTCCACAGTATGTCATGCATCACTCAGCAGGCCCTTACATTAGGGCTTACCCCCCATAGCCCAGTACTTACTCCACACCCCTGGCACTGGGGCACTCTTGGTTGCCTTTCCAGGGTCATCCTGAGTCACATTTTGACCAACACCCTCTTTCTTTATACCACAAAGCACAGTCTCAAGAGTCCACAAGTGGGTGAATGAAAAGTAAAGAGCTGGAAATGTACAGAGTTCTTTTTTTAAACCTGTAATAAATAAAATTCCAGCTTCAAAATTGCCAGACCATGTTTGGCATTTACAGCCCTTCCCCATTGAGCTGTGAAGTATTTTTGAATGGTACAGAAATGCAAGCAGATGGGTGGGAAAGAAAATGGGGGGGGGGGGAACCAAACTGTCAAGAAGCAGATTTTTACGATTTACAACAAACCGTAAGTCTGTTAATGTAAAAAATGTATGGGTTTAGTGAATTACAGGAGGTACTTTAACACTGTAATTTTTCAAATCGTTTAGAACTGCTCTAAATGCATTAAAATGGTAATAATGGGCATTTTAAATATTTTAAACCTGATAATGAAATGTTTTATAGGCATAACTGTGTAATGCAAAAAAAGGAATCTTGCTTAATGATTTTGTTACTTTTTTGGTCGTGGGGTCCCAGAATATTCATAAAATAAAAATGGCTGTAGAGGTCTAAGTATGGAAAGACTACAGATTCATATTGCTGTGCTTCTGTAATATTTCTGTCCTGCAGTTGAGACTTTTCACAATTATGGTTTTCATTGTCTTTGAACTGGGTTTGGTGGCCTGAACTGTCATGTACTGAGTCAGGCGTATGAACTTCCTCCTCCTCTTTGTCTGAGCTGCGGTCTCCAGATGCGGTTAGTTTCACCTGCAGCCCTGCGTTCTGACCCATGTTTTTTTTTTTTTCTTTCTTTGCAGGTCAGACACCAGCACTGGACCCTCATCATGGAGAGTGTGGTGCCTTCAGACAAGGGAAACTACACGTGCCTGGTGGAGAACCAGTATGGCTCCATCAACCACACCTACACGCTGGACGTAGTGGGTGAGTTCCAAGGGCATAGTCTGGGGTGTAATTAGGAATTTTGAATGATAGGCCACTTCTTTGGATTGTCACTGTGGTCATAGTTACAGGAAGAGCACTCAGCCTCACTTTTCAAGTTTCACGCTGCAAGGCGCAGGCAGCCCAGAAACGATTGTCTGAGAGGCATTGCATCAGCACATCTGTCTTTAATGACTTTCATCGTGGGAGCAAACAAACACAAAGAGCTGTATGTCTGCGACTAGAACGCAGCATTTCGGTTTTCGGTTTAAACATTACTCAGGCGACCTTTATGCAGCTTTGATAGAACTCCGCTCCCTGTGAGTCAAAGTGGCCGAGACAAGAGAAAGGACTGCCCTGAAACCATTAGAGTTTCTCTGGCTCCCTCCCTTGCTTGCTCACTCGCCCGCCTACCTCCGCTAGCTCCCTATGGTGCCAAATTAAGGAAGCCCCCCCCCCCACCCCTGCGTACACCCCTCCCCCCATAGACACATACAGGACCTGCTGAGTTCACACTGAGCTAATCATCAGTGACTGTGATCTGCTGGCCTTGTACAAAAAGCACGAGGCATGAGGGGTGGTGGGCCATCTACGTGGGGGGTCCACACACATATATGCATGCGCGTGCACACACACGGGGATCAGCAAAAGTGGTCACCCTCTAACGTTCTTGCTTCTGCTTTTTGTTCCTTAGTTTTTATTACACCGCGGTTAACGTTCCAGACAGGGAACAGTTGCACCCTCCCCCATCCTCCCCTTGCTTTGGTGCCCGGTCTCCATCTCAGTGTGTGAGACAAGCTGGGAGATTTTCTAATTAATAGACACAAACAATGCCAGATATACACCACCCAGTGACTGCTTCCCTCATCAGGCCAGAAGCCTGGACTGACGTTTGGTCTCTGTCTGTCGCTCTTGTTTGCAGCAGCCAGGATTTATGTCATATCAATAGTTGTTTACTTGGCTCAGAAATGAATGCCACCCCCCCCACGTACACATGCAAGTGTAGACTTGTATTAACCTTCAACTCGCTCTTGATGCCTCCCACCTACTCAAACTGCTCTTTGCTTCCTAGTTGCTTCACTACATTTTGCTTTGCCAGAGGCACTACATAAACGACCCCCCAAGCCCCAGTTAGCCTTTTCCTCCCCCCTTGTCAGACCTCTCTGATGCCAGGCTGCAAGGTTACCCAGAGTTCATACATCCCGCTAGGGACACCCTGGTCACTCTTCCTGCCTCTCTCCCGCCAGCTTTAAATACTTCACTAATGACTTAATTGATAGATTGGTTTTGAGTTGATATGGGTGAATGGATTCTGGTCGTCGCAGCCCACAAATGACTTTCCTTTGATTTCCAGATAACGGCAAAATGAAAACAGAGCTTTCTGCTTCAGTAGGCCAGGGTGGTTAGAGACCAGTTAGCTCCCAAAGGGTCCTTACTGCTGTGCCCAAAAGAATGGCGCAAACTTCCTGACTACCCTAGGCAAAGTCCAGTTTGGCTCTGGTTTTAGTTTGGGTTGCGTTGTTAAGGGGTCTGCAAAGTAGTCTGCTGTAGAGCATTGAAATTTGATGGGGAGGATAGCAGAGGGAAAGAGATAATGGGAACAAAGTGTGTGTGGGTCTGTGGGGATGGACATCAAGCAGACACACAAGACCAGCAGCCAACAGAGAGCCCCCCCCAACCACATTTTACTTTCATTCATTCTGGCTGCCTTTTCTCCCCCCATCTGTTAATTTTCCCCGTTCTGTCCAACTCTTTTCCCTGCTCTCTACTGTGCTTACCCTTTTTCTTCTCGGTGTCAAAAACTGTTTTTACTATACCTCCCCCTCCAGCCCCCTGAAAACAATCTCTTTTTACCACACACCCCCATTTTGCCTGGCCGGCGTCACATCGAATTTGGGGAGGGAGAGACCCAGCAGGGGTGGGGGGGCTGGGGAACTGCTGGTGTGTAACTGTGTGGAAGGCGGCGAGTGTGTGAAAGAGCGCATTGTTGAGCAGGCCGTGCTGTGTTTGGATTTTCAGGCCGAGGTGTTTGCTTGTTGAAAGTGTGCACTCGCTTTGGGGGTAAAATGGACGAAGTAGGGCTGTTTCTCAGAGCAGTCTGCCTCTTTGAACTGAGGAAACGTCTTCAGGTCCCAGAGATATAGGCCAATTGTTTTTCTCTTCATTATGAACATCAAACAAATTTAATAAAAGCCAGCAAAACAAACAGTAACAGGCGTTGACATAATTTGCCTTATTTTTCTGCGCGGTTTAGACAGAGCGTTTAGCTATTGGTTGCGATGTCTCGAAACTGCCGCACCACAGAAGATAAAAACTGTTTTGAGGTGTCACACTTCACTACTTGGGGCACTCGAGTGTTGGTCTCAAGCAGCGAGAACCTGTTTATGGAATATAATGGCCTTGGAGATGCACAGATCAGGCTGTGAGGACTTTCAGAAGTGGGTCACTAACTCTGAAGCAGGAGGCGCTATCTGAATCTGGATCCATCAATTCCAAAGTGACAGCTCTTACCACTCTGGTACCTGCTGTCCTAAACAATATGTATCGTTCCTTCTTATATATACAGGAGCGTAAATGCAAAATGTTCAAGAAGACAATATTTCCATTGAATGAGGCCCCAGACAAGCTGCGCGTCTTTTAACCGCATCTTGTTTTTCCGTTCCCCATGCAGAACGGTCACCCCACCGGCCCATTCTGCAGGCTGGCTTGCCGGCCAACACCACGGTGCGAGTTGGAGAGGATGCCCGCTTTGTCTGCAAGGTATACAGTGATGCACAGCCCCACATCCAGTGGCTGCAGCACATCCAGAAGAACGGCAGCCGCTACGGTCCTGACGGGCATCCCTACGTGCGTGTGCTGAAGGTACGGCCCTGCCTGTTTGAAGTTCTCGGCCCTGCCCCTGTTGGACCTCATAGGGATTCCCTTCTTTTCATTCCTTTCATTCCTTTATCAGGACACATTCAGGCTGACAGGATTTTTGGAATACTTACCTAGGGTGGACCCAGAAATTACCAGATCTGATATGAACTACTGATTAGTCCTGAGATACTCAAGCTGTGGTGAAAGTATTTTATTTTGTTTGCTTTATTATAAAATACCATGCACATGTTACTTCCTTTCATGTTGTTGATGCTTTAAAAAAAATCCATTTCCACTTTATTTTTTGTTGTTCTTTGTGCAACTGGTACACAATTCAGTTTTGCACAGTTTAATTATAACCCCAGGGTTTTAAAAGCAAATGACCTATATTTGGTTTCAGAAGGATATTGCAAGAATTTTTGTGTGCGCAAGAAGTGATAAAGACACTTTTTCTTTTTTGCAATAATTACTATTTTTGGTGGTGGTACTCCTCCTCCCTTTTTCCTGTCAGACAGTAACATTTGAGTGGAAAAAAAAAGAAGGCCCATAGTAACGCAGCTATCCTTTCCCCCTGTTGGTTTTTTCCTGTGGGTTTGTTTTTTGGTTCTTGGTGTCCAGCGGTCTGGCATTAACAGCTCTGACGTAGAAGTTCTGACCCTGACCAACGTCACCGAGGAGGACGCTGGCGAGTATATTTGTAAAGTCTCCAATTATATTGGGGAGGTCAGCCAATCCGGGTGGCTGACGGTGATCTCAGGTAAAGAGCAGCGTTGCCCCTCCCCCTCAACCTTTGACCTGGCCTGGTGTTTCCCCCCACTTTGGGGGCCATTCGATGGCTGATACTGCTGTGGTGGTTTTGGTTCCTAGTTCCTGGGCCCATATCTGTTCTTCCCGTCACTGTCGGTGCTCCGGCCGTCATGGGAAAAACCTTGTGGCCTGCCTTCCATCCCCCTTGCCTGCCCGCCCTGTAGACTTCTCCTGGTTTTTGTATCTCTGCGGACTCCGTTCCTTTGTCCTTGTATGCCATCCACTCCCTCCATCACCCTCACCCTTCCAAAGTACACCGACCTACCCCAGAGGCGGGCCGGCTAGGGCAAGGTGAGGCCAGGACCCACATGATTGTCTTTTCCATGCATCGTGTCCCTCTGTGGTTTTGGATGCATGAGGGAGTCTGTTGTTGACTAGGTGCTGCTAGGACTGGTTGGTGGGTGAAGGGACTTGACAGTGTGGTGTGCTGCTCCTGTTGCTGCTGCTGTTGTTTTTACTGTTGTTTACCTTTGTTTTACGTATTTCCTTTACAAGCTGGTGGCACTGGGACTATGTTTTTTTTTTTTTGAGTGTGGGGGGTATCCCCACTCTACCTTGCACTCTCCCTTTGCTCCCATCTATATTTTAGATGGGAGGTCAAACCCCCTCCCTGATTAATGCCCCCCCCCCATACTTTTCTGGTTTTGTGGGTCTCATCTCATTTGTCTGCCCCCCCTTTTGTTGTTTCCCTCTTCCCTCTCTGTGTTCACTGTTCCTCCCATCCTGCTATCCTTGGCTCTCCCTCCTCCCTTCCCTCTCCCAGACCGCAGGTGTTAACACCACGGACAAGGAGATTGAAGTTCTCACCTTGCCCAATGTTACTTTCGAGGATGCTGGGGAATATACGTGCTTGGCGGGTAACTCTATTGGGATCTCCTTTCACTCTGCTTGGTTGACGGTGCTTCCAGGTATATATCCATATATACTGCTATTTTTTTTTCTTTTTATGGTATTTCTCTCTGTCCTAATGCCTTTGTTGACAGTATGATTATCCTTTGTTGGAATTACAGTTGAAATTTGTTTCAGACAATCGTCTCCAGGAAACAAGACGCCTGAAATCTTTAATCGCTGGCAAGCTATTATATTTTAAATGGATCACGTGCCACATGGTCACATAGCGGTTAAAGCAGCCTGGAACCTTCAGTACTAATGAAGCAGCAGGTTCCATTGCAGTTAAAACTACCTCCTTGTGTTTGAAGGGCCATATCTTGCTGTTAGCAGCCTTGAGGTACTTGATCTGAATTGATACAGTAAAAATTGACTGACTTGACTGCATGTAAGTTGCAGTGTAGAGAAGTGCCAGCTAGGTAATTGAAGGCATATGAAATGTGGGCAACGTTCCGGTGTCTTGGTTCTGGAATATGGCAGTTGTCTGTTTGTGTATTTGTCTGTCCTGAGTGTGGTGTCTGGTGTATTTGTTGTATTTGCATGCCTGAAACTGGCAAGCTGGAGTCTCTCTCCTCCTACCTGCTTGTCCAGCTGAGAGCATGGTGCCACACCATATTCCAAGAGGCAAGGTCGTTCTTCTCTCCCAGAAGAATGACCTCGTCCTTGAGTTGCTCAAAACAGTTGCCTGAGTCCACTCTTCGGAGTAGTTGCTGAGGTCAGACATTGGTGGATCTGCTCTGTGTGGAGGAGGCTGGGTGCTCTGTCATGTGTTAACAATGGTCAGCCCTGCTTTGGTGCATAAGCTGGGTGAATGTTTAGTAGGAGAAAAGTAATTTACTCATAGCACGTTTTTAAATGTTAGGTAATGCAGAAGTTAATCTCAGTCTTTCTAGTCAAAGGAGTAACAAAGCCTGTTGACCCGAAAGGATGCACTGTGGAGTGTATACAGGTAGCTGAGGTCACGGAAGGTCAAGCTAGCGTTACACCTCCATTACAATGGAATTTAAACAGTTTTAATATCTGTGTCTTAAGGCAGTCAGCAGGTAAGAAGTATGGTGTTCCTTCTGTCCTGGTGGACAACTCTGTTACCAGATACCTTAATTTATCTGTTTTCTGAATCCGCACTGGTGGTGCTTGACCAACTCCCTACCTGTATGCACTGTGGTCAAAATGAACCAAGATGGGGATTCATGCATTTGCTTCCCCTTTATCCTTTTGTACTAGAGGCTTAGTTTTCTGCATTTGTCCTACAACTATTCCCCAAATTCAGTTTCTATTCAGGAAGGCAATGGTAATTTTTACCAAAAACTGCACCATTTGCATCTTTGTTTAAATGCCAAGTGTCTGTTGTTGTTTCTATTTGTGGCTCCAGGCAAAGGCACCAGTTGATGTGACAAGGACACACAGCCTCCATATCAGACAGAGATGCTCCACAGATGTAGTTTGCCACTGTTGTCAAATACACTGTATGTCCAGTTTGCCAGTGTGGTCACAGTGTAATGGGTGGGATGGGAGAGGGAATTGGATGCGAAAGTACAGAAGTCTGGCAGTTTTATAATCTGATTTAGCTGTGCCTTACCTGTCACGTGTGCTTATTGATCCATACATGTATCCTTGAGTCTGTGACTAGCCAGTTATTTGTTAGGGCATGTGTGTCCCTTACCTTTGTCTGCCCATTCGACACATTACAGCAGACCCCGAGGAGCGGCCCAAGGGCCTGACCTCTCCTGACTATGTGGAGATCGCTATCTACTGCATCGGCGTCTTCCTCATCGCATGCATGGTGGTCATTGTGGTGGTCTGCCGCATGCGGACCACGGCCAAGAAGCCTGACTTTGGTGGCCAGCCCGCCGTGCACAAGCTGAGCAAGCAGATCCCCCTGCGCCGCCAGGTAACAGAAAGTAGATAAAGAGTTCCAGAAACCTGTAAACATGAGCGCACACACACACACACACACACACACACACACACACACACACACACACACACAAATACACCCACACCTAAACAAGGTATATTCACAGCTGGAGACACTGACACACACAACATAGACAAACCCAACTTAGGGTAAGGATTCAGTAGGAAAATTAAGATATCGGTATGAAATCTTCACAGACTGCAGGATACTGAGATATGGCTGTACTAGTACTTACTATGTTAATTTTGTTCTTAATTAGAGAAGAGAAATTAGAGTAATTCTTATGTAAATTATTCAGAAGCGGACCCGAAAGCCAGGCTGATTCTTGTGGTGATCCACAAGTTGATGGGCCATGTAGTCAGAGCTCTGAAACCCTTTCAGAAAATGGTGCTTTTCTGTGGTTTGAGGCACAAAGACAGTCATGACACCAGCTGTGATGCTGTGGTTGAGTCTCACACCATGTTTGCTGATTACATGCTGAGCCTATGTAATTGACATTTTACCTTGGAGACAAAAAAGGTAAAATGTTAGGTTACAAGACTGGGCCCATAACAGATGCCTCTATCAAGGTAAGGCCCTGAACCCCTGGAGACGGAACTGAAGGTACAACTCTTCAGACGGGACGAGACAAACCAGGAAGCAGTAACATTGGGAAACTTTGCCTGTTAAGTTTGAAAAATTTGTTTAGTCTACACAGTGGCTTAAGATCAGGGCACCATGGGACATAGCGGTTAAATACAAGAGCTTATGGTTGAATTTTGGAAGCTTTGGTCCAAGGAGAGGTCCTGCCACTGTACTTTTAAACAATAATTTTGGTGGAAAATTTTTCCAGTTTTGTAAATGGATAAAGGTAATTTCTTTTAAAGTATCTGATTTAGCTTAATTATTTAAAAAATAAATAGGCACGAGATGTAAATGGTTATCAACTACATAGATGTATGAGATGCCACAGTTTTACAAATCAATTTATTTTTGTATGCGTTGTTGCTAACTTGGTTATGCAAAGATCACCAAACAAATCAGTTTTGGAACTACTGGTTCCTGTCACTAATACCAATGGCAGCGCCGCCTCTTTCAGGCCAGACTATGAGGACCAGGGTGATTAGCCTCTCCTCTTTTGCCTTGTAGGTGTCGGCAGACTCGGGCTCCTCTTTGAACTCCAGCACGCCCCTTGTGCGCATCACCACCCGACGCTCCTCCGCCCATGACGACCCAATCCCAGAGTACGACCTTCCCGAGGACCCGCGCTGGGAATTCTCCCGTGAGAAGTGAGTGGCCAACCCCCCGTGGTAGATCTGCTTGTCCCTGTCCGATCCAGCTGCGAATTGTCCTGCGTGTTGGAGCTGGCACTTTGCCAGCCTCGCTACCTCCCTGTGATGTTCTGGCAGCATTTTGCTTTCGCTGGGTGTTGCCGCGCAAACTGATGATTTTGGGTTTGAAAGACTTCCAAGTTTTTTACAGCACTGCAGTTGCATGGTGTCTACTGTAGCCCCTTCTCTAAATTGAGATGGCATGCAGATCTCCAGCACCATACATAGTTGTCGCTTTGGCAAAACAAGGCTTTCCTTGTCTACTTTCACAGGGTAATTTCATGCGAAAGATTAATCCTTCATGCCATGATAACAGGCCATTAATCACCTATCAGTACAATATCACAGTAGGCTGTTGACTCTCCACTTCTTTCCAAGTCATTAAACACTCATAAATTTAATCGGTGGGTACAGAGCTGAAGGACAATAAAAAGAATTCCTAATTAATGGAAACTCTTAGACTTTTGTAAGTATGTGTCTGCTGCACATTGTTTTTCAACTCTTGGCTAAGCGATGACTCACTTTGTAAGCTGTGAGTAAAGTCTGGGGATGAGTGATGGCTTCGGATTATTTCTGCTGTTTGAAGTCTACATCTGAAACCGAGAAGGAAGGGCGCAATGCCTAATGGACAGTTATTTAGCTGTTTGCCCATTCCAGACACCCCGTAGCAACTTGGAGAGAAAATACTGGGCATGCTATTGTGTGTGGGTGTGTCCATCTGTACTTTTTTTCATTTGTCATTTGTACAGTTCACTTGTCGTAACACTCCTTTGGGGGCCTCGAGCCTAAGCTGGCCTGTCGGAGTGAATGGCCTGGAACGGGTTCAGCCTTTGAACTGTCTTAATGTATGCAAAGGCCTGCAGGTCATTTTCAGCTTGATGATTCTTGTTCAACCTAAAATGTAATTATTTTCCTTTACACACATTGATATGAATTTTTGGAACATCAAGCTCTCGCGCACTTTGAAAGCACTTTTTGCAGTTGCATAGTTTTATGTGTGCCACTTAAACTTACAAGTATTCATTTTCTAAAAACAGCACTCTGCTTTGGGTTTCCATGACATGTTGAATCAGGATCTTTGTGTTCAAATCCCCCCCCCCAATTCTCTCGCTTCCTTTCTCCCCCCCAAAGTTTTAAGTCGTCACTCTTGCCTGCCTCCAGGGCTTTGCTGTAAATGTGGAAAACTTTGGAATGCTAACGCCGGCTGCGGGTGCTGAAAAAATGAAAAGGGGCAGAAATAACACTGATTATCTTCGGTGGGTCCCGGAGAAAGAGCGCTATTGAGGTGGAGGCGGCAGTGGGGGCAACGCGTGGACAGAGCAAGGATTGTGTTACCACGGCATGCCTGGTGCGAATGTTTGCACAGCCTGGCCACAAGGCCGCAGGGGGCTGGGCTGCAGCCTGCCAATCTGGTGCAGGCCGGGGACTGGTGGAGTTCAGGGGTCAGTGTATTAGCTTGACCATGACTGATAGCCATAGGCAGGGAGATAGGGGGAGGAGCACTCTTTGTGTGTTCCCGTGCGTGAGTTTGCACTCTGTGATCTGCTTTCCTAACATTGTGCGCAAAAAACCTTTAGGACCCCCCCCCCCGTCCCTCCCAAAGTAGTAATTCATGGTTTTAAGCCAGTGGCTGCCTCTTCTCATGCACACACATTACTGCATGGACACAAACACCATATGGGAACAAGTATACATACATAAATAAAAGTTTAAAAAGGAAGCGAAAGGCTGACGGACATGGCTTAGGCCTACCTCAGGAAGGAGTCGTGGCCAATTGAGGTAGAATCTGGGCCCAGATGTTTTCAGGTTGAGCTCCCAGCTGGATAATATAAGGTTTTTTTTTTTCCCCTCCCCTCCTGTCCTGCATCCTGCTGAAGGCTTTGGACTGGTCAGAGAAACCTTAGGATGGCCTGCCAATACTGCAGCATGCAACTAGGCCTACCAGTTCCCCCAAAACTGATCACAGCTAACATGTTGGTTAGCCTATTGCTCAGTGGCAGTAAACTATTAACTATACAAATTTAAATTTCAACTGTGAATAAAAGATACCAGGAACTGATGCTGATTTTCACAGCATATACTTTGTTAATAAATGGTGACACAAGTTTCAAACGAAGATTGGAAAATGGCATGCAAGCCAACTGCAGCGTAACTGAGTACACCCTGGGTAATGAAATGTACCTACGAGGGCTTTTACGAATAATCTCCACATACTAATGCCATCTTTTCCTGGAACAACAGCTCAGACAGAGAATCTTATCAGTCAGGGGCAGAAAAGAGCACTGGGAGCTTATGAGAAGTGGTGATATGGAAGAAAACATCCCAGTACTCCAAAGAGCACAACATAGAAATGTCAGTACTGCAGAGTACCAGTCCACTTCAAGCATTGATCAACGGTGCGTTGGGTCCCACCAGGGAGGGCCTAGAATCTTCTGTTCATACATGCTTTTTCTGGTGATGAGAGTATAGAAAGCAATGTTTTAATAGGTCCCTTCCTTGCTAACCTCCCGCCCGCTCATCCGCAGGTTAACCCTGGGGAAGCCCCTCGGAGAAGGCTGCTTCGGACAGGTTGTCATGGGTGAGGCGCTAGGGATTGACAAGGACAAGCCGAAGGAAGCCATGACTGTGGCTGTGAAGATGCTCAAAGGTAACTCCATCAAGTGACCTGCTGCCGTTTATTAATGCGCAGTATTAATGTATTGTCCAAATGCTTGTCGTGTGATTTGTGAAAACGTAGTTGTCCTTCTAACTCACTTGGAGAACGTCCTGTAATCAATGGTACCTTTTTTACCATATTTTAATTTGGGCCAGAACTTGACATGTGACAGTACAGCAGGAAGTTTAGCAGAAAAAGAACAGTTTTCTAACATGAGGGTTGAGAGTTCAAGTCTCTGCAAGCCCCTTACTGTAGGGCAGAAGACTTTACCTCCGTTCCTTCAGTAAATTGCGCAATGGCTTGAATTTATTAGTCATTTCAAGTTGAACATTGAGGACAAAATGACACCAAAAGCAGGGAGACTCAACAATTCTTACTGTGGCTTTTTGGCTAGATAAACTGTGCATGTGTACATTTAGTTAAAGTTAAATGGATCCGTAGGTGTTCCCTTTGCATAGCATCAGCCCGTGTTTGTACAGGCATTTAATGCCAGCCCAGCAAACACTGTCAGAAAGTCACAAGGCAGCCGGCACCTCAGTGGGGCGGTGGGCTGAACCTGCGCTGGTAGGGACCCATATCGACAGATCATGTCTAAAGGGGCCGCTCTGTGTTTGGAGGGGGTGGGGGCTGAAGATTGGGGTTTATATCCTTGTGACGACTGAAGTCTACAGAGGTGGGGCAGGGTGGGGGTGTGGGGATTTGGGGGAGGGGTAGCTACATTCCACACCCTGACTGCTCCATGTGGGAAAGTCTCCCTCAGTACCTGCACTAAGACAGATTGGGGGAGGTTAGAAATGCATGAATTAAACAAGAAGTTATTCGGGCTTGAGTGGAGGCTCAGGTAAAGGGGAGAGGGGTTGGGGGGTGGGGTGGGGAATTAAAAAACAAAGGCACGCTCAGTTGAGGGGTAATTGTAGAGAGGATTTGGGGTGAGGCAATTGAAAGAGCAGCCGGCGGGGATCAGTCAGTGAGCGTTAATGAAAAAAGAGACTGCGCTGCAGGCAATTTCTCTAAATTGAAAACACCTTTAATTTACCAGAGCTGAAAGGATGATCCTGTAGTCTGACTGTCTCTTTTTCTCCAGAAGATGGAATTGTAAGCGGTGTGGGGGAGGGGGTGTGATTTGTAGACCAGTACACTGCCCTTCATCACTGCCACCTGGAGAAGTGGTGTCTGTGTTGAGGTCAAAAGGAGCTTCATTCTACACTTTTCTCCCCGTCTGTCCCAGACGACGCCACGGAGAAGGACCTGTCTGACCTGGTGTCCGAGATGGAGATGATGAAAATGATTGGCAAGCACAAGAACATCATCAACCTGCTGGGGGCGTGTACGCAGGATGGTGAGTGAGGGGCTTTCAGTGGCCTGGGGGTCTGAGGGTGGGGTGGACACACTGCACTGTTTAAGGTTCAACTGGAAAAGTTGCCTCAGCTAGAGAGGGCTGGGTTCCAGTAGATGTTATAGTTTTTTTTTTTAGGTTTTTATCCTTCTCCTCAGGCTCCTCAGATCATTGTTGCTTTTTATTCGCAAGCTCATAGCAGCACTGCAGTGACTGGGACACTCAGAAGAGCAGCACTGGAAAAGACTTGCTGGAAACTAGATTTTATTCCCCCCTTCAACAAGGGATTTGGTTAATAAGTTTGGTCAGAAAACCACCTACCATTTGGGCAGCGTGCCTTTCGCTGCAGATCTCAACATTTCTGCAGCATTTCCCAGAGATGAAGGGCATTTGTGGGTTGCTTTGCTTTCCCACTACTGTCCAGTTTATCTGAGCTGGTGTACTCAAACTTTTGACTGGTACTTTCTTTACCCATATCAGTCGAGGGCCAGTTTTTGAAGCTAATGTTTGTAATGAGAGCACTGTAATCGTGTGGAGCCCGGGGTGCCATTGCTCTTCTGTGGGCTTGGAGTTTGACGCCGTGTGTTCCCTCTCTGGACAGGCCCTCTGTACGTCATCGTGGAGTACGCCTCCAAGGGGAACCTTCGGGAATACCTGCGTGCCCGTCGGCCGCCCGGCATGGAGTACTCCTACGACATTGCCCATGTGTCTGACGAGCAGCTCACCTTCAAAGACCTGGTCTCCTGCACCTACCAGGTGGCACGGGGGATGGAGTATCTGGCCTCGCAGAAGGTAGGCGATCGTAAAGGCACTGCACTTTGCACCCTGCTGCCGAATGGGGGTCATAATGGTACATTTGGGGGATCGGCAGAGCCCTACGGTTAACCAAGCGGTTGTGTCTGTGAGCGCGAGTGACTGTAGTCTTCTGACAGCCAGGATTAGGCTGATCCTGAGAAGGTTGTCTCTGCCGGCGATGGCTGAAGCCCAGCACAGCCCCAACTGAAAGGCTGCTGTTCAGCATGATTACCAACACAGCTACAAGCACGCTAAACATACAGTGCTTTGTGCTGTGTCTGCCATGAGGAATTTCTCATGTTTACATACAAACCCACACATACACACCTGGCACGATCAACCTCACCGTCTCACTGCTGGAGAATGTTCGTTCCAGCTTCTGTTTCTGTTTGCGTTATTAATGACTTCTTTCCATCTGCTTCATATTCTCACTGCACGTGTTAGGTATTTGTGTCCCTCTGCAGGTAAATACAGCAGAATCAGTCCCGGCACGGCGATAAGCGAACCTTTTTTGTGTGCGACTGTGTTGTTTTCACAGTATGCAGAGTGGTAAAATGTTCCCCACGTTTGCCAATCTTACACCCTTGTTCTGACCCCTCTCCCCAAGTGTATCCACAGAGACCTGGCCGCCCGCAACGTACTGGTTACGGAAAGCAACGTCATGAAGATCGCAGACTTTGGCTTGGCCAGGGACGTCCACAACATTGATTACTACAAAAAGACAACAAATGTGAGTGCATTGATCCACACAGCATGTGGTTCTGAGGTCCTGACCATATTCCCTAAGCAGCGGAGTGAGGTCTGTCGTACTGTGCTAGTGAAGTCCTTGGTCAGTGCAGCTTACTGCTGGCAGTCAGAACCCTAAGGTACAATACCTGCTTCCACCCACTGCAGACAGGTTGCTTCTGGTGGTGAGGAGGAGGACGGTAGTGATGCACATAGCTCATCTTCACTGGATTCCTCATAAGATTTTGTTTTCAGCAATTTTAAAGAGACAGCTGCTTTACAGCAGAGAAATGAATGTATCCTCCTGGGACATAGAAAATGATTTCTTTAATTGTCTCACTCTTCACAAACATCTGTAATTGTGTTGTGATTAATGCCCATTCCACTTAATTCTATTTTCGAATAAGTATCTAATCTGTAACTATGTGGTGTCTTTCACAGAAACAGAACCCGGTCTGTATTTGTCCCTGTGAACCCATATACTGTATTTTTTTTTTTTTTTTTTTCTGCTGCAGTGCAAGGAGTCATTTCTCATGGGGTCAATTAATTTTTTCGAATAATGAATTGGTTTTCTCTAATGAAATTCTGCTCAGTTGTAAACAAACGGAAAGATGCCGATTAAGTCAAAGTATTGATGGTGGCTTTAGAAAGCCCTGCGGCCCAAGGGACTCTTTAGTGTGGATTTTAATGTGAATTTCTGACCTCAGACCTTTGTGGGTGTGTCCTCAGGGTCGACTCCCGGTGAAGTGGATGGCCCCAGAGGCTCTGTTTGACCGGGTGTATACACACCAGAGTGATGTGTAAGTGTGTCGGCGTTGCTTTCCGTGTCTCTCTCTCTCTCTCTCACACACACACACACACACACACACACACACACACACACACACACACACACACACACACACACACACGCGTGTGCGTGCACAGTTCAAGCCTCCAAGCAATGCACTGATTTTTTGGAGAGCCTGTTTTAGCTTTGAGGATTTTACTTTGAAACAGTTTATTTTTCCCAGGTACAACAGGGTCTCAATTTAGTTGAGTTTTTTTCTACATGTTGCTCCTCCCAAAAAGCCTTCTCTCAGTGACCAATGAAGGGAGACCAGATGGTCGAGATGCAGCACTGCACCCAGGTCGCATTAAGGATACCGAAGAAATGCAGCACCGCACACACTTGTTCTTGCCAAAACTGATGCTGCTTCAGGTTTTCAGAATGAAAGAACTTCTTCAGGGGCCAGATTTTGAGTGTGCTGAGAACAGGCTCATGTCTCGCAATATTTCTGCGGAAAAGAGGCCGGGCTGGGAGGAGCGATGGATCCTGGGACGTGCGGGCGACCTGCGCCGAAAGTACGGATTTCACGCTAGACTTGCGGCCAGTGCCGTGTTACTAATCTGCACGGCTTCAAAGGCTCAGTGTCCGTGCGGAAGTCTCCCCTCCTTCAAGCTCTTCACACGTGTCTGAGCACAACGGTGGCCAACCCCCACGTTCACATCCCCCTCCACTTTGGTACATGTAACTTATTGTGTTTCTGTTGCCTCACTCTTGAACATTTGTCCCCTTTTCTTGATTCCCAGAATATCTTTTCTTTCTTTTTTTGGCGCTCACTTCTTGCTGTCTCGGGTGGCTTATGATATCACCGATAGCTATGAGGATTTTGTGTCACCGAGCTCACTTTTGCCGATGAATGCAGGAGAGGAGCAATTAGATAAGTGCATCACTTGCTGACCTACAGGGAAGAATGGATATTTGAGTTTGTGTGTGTGTGTGTGTGTGTGTGTCTGTGTTGATTTTAGAAATGGCAGCTTGGTGCATTTCTGATATACGCTTTTTTGATTAAGTCAGCGTTGTGTATGGAGGGTGTGTATGTGCTTGTGTCACCGCTGTGTGTGTGTGTGTGTGTGTGTGTTGTGGGGGAACATAATCATCTCCTGTGTGTGTTTTTGTCCTGAAGGCCTAATCGATGCTGAGGCTGTGCTCTGAAATTGTTGCTGGTTACTGTACACACAGGAGGGAAAAAAACCCCTTGTTTTGCTGCCCAGTAATTACATTTCATCACTCACTTTAGTAATTGGCTTTTTTTTTTTCCATAAAAGCCCCCTGGGGGATGGATTTGCATTAAAATATCAGCATTGGCAGAGGCGATCTATAAATGAAATAAGATTAAATGAATAACTAAGTTTGGACGAGATTCTCGCAACAGCGGCTGGACAAACAGGCGGTCAAGCAGCTCCTGGGACATTGAAGGGCCCACTAAAGACTTGTTGTATGGATCCTGCTGAGGAATCCCTTTAACCGGGTCAGAAATAAAGCGTGCTAAACCTGAGTGATGGCACCATGGTGATGCTGTATGTGAGGTTGGGGGGTCGGGGCCTTTTCACTCTCCGCATGGGGCCCTCTTTGGTGTCACACGGTGGACTAGCTGACCTCTTCTACACTTGTTAGTCAGATTTTGCAATTACTGTAATTTAAAAAGTAATGCACTTTAGTTGCCAGTAAACTAAATCCAAGTGCTTATTTTTCATTATTAAATAAAAATGCACATTCTGAGGCTGAGTTTTTTTGATTTAAAAAAAATATAAAATAAATGTCAATTGGTAGAGCTGCGACACACCAGGCAGTGTTTTCGTGTAACTGGTGTGTTGCCATGAAGTAGGTTTCTACAGTGTCACGGAAAGGTGAAAATGAATGTTACTGATCAGGGGAGTGAAAAAGCATAATGACTAGATTAACATGGGAATCGGCAGTCTGTCCAGGGTTTGAATGGCTGGGTAATTCCAGAAAAACTGGCATGTGGAGTTGTGACCTTTAGTTGCCTTTTCTCCTTTATTGCAGGGATGGAATTTTTACTAAAGTCTTAACCTATGTAAATGTCAGCACAGGTGTCTTGGGTGTGTGTAAGTGTGTGACAGGGTGTGAGAAAGATTTCTGTAAATAATACTGTTAAACTGATTTTGTCTGAAATGTTGGGGTGTGTGAGATTCCGCGGTCTGGAACCGTTGCGATCGAGTGTTTGCAATGTGTTAGTTGTTTATCTGAGCATGGCGGTATCGTCCACCTTGGTTCGCCCACCTTCCCCTCCACTCCGCCCCCCGAGAGAGGGCTCCGTTTCCTGCGGTGCGCGCCGCTCATGCGTTTGTTTGTTTTCGTGCAGACAATGGGGAGCACTGTGTCAGGCCGGCAGGAGACAAAAGGCAGCTTTGAGAGAGGGCCCGAGGCGATGCCGTGGACTGCTCTCTGAGGGGGGTGGGCGTGTCCGAATCGTGGGGGGCCGAGAGTGCAACAGAAAGACCACATTGATCTGCCTGGCCAGGCCAGCCAGCCTGTTCGGAACCCTCCAACCTGTAGTGGCCTGAAATGCCGCAGTGTGAGTGTTTCTGATCTTGTGAATGCCGGGTAGCTGGAACAGCGGCGTGGTGAACAAGTGCTGGAAGTTGTTTGGGCACATTTAACTGACCACGGATGTCTGACTTGAGGGTAGAAGGTTTTGAGTTTCCCGTCGTTTTAGTCTCGCGCTGCGTGCCTATTTGCCTGGGTGGTGACAAAAGTGGGACCCTGAAGACCTGAGGAAGACTAAGCTGCACATCAGGGTGTGATTTGTTGAGCCTTTGATGGACATATGTTGAAATGACCTGCATAGAGGTGCTTGGATGATCTGAGTCCATGCTTGCCTTTGCTTTCCCCCAGATGGTCGTTCGGTGTGCTCATGTGGGAGATCTTCACGCTGGGGGGCTCTCCGTACCCAGGAATCCCAGTGGAGGAACTCTTCAAGCTGCTGAAGGAGGGCCACCGGATGGACAAGCCAGGAAATTGCACCAATGAACTGTAAGGATTTTCATTTGCTCCTCCTTCCGTTGGCTCGCTTGGATTAAGCCTCTCTACGGCTTCTGCCTTTGCCAATTGGCCCCATCCGTGTTCCCCCATTCCATGGTATTCAACTGCTTGGTTGGAGAAAGAAAATATAGTAAGCTGTTGTTTCATTGTCTTGTTATTAAGTGTAATTGCATTTTGGAGTAGACCAACAACAACATAAATATGTTCAGTAAGGCACAAACATCTAAGTGCAAGTGGTACCAATTTATGTCCACTACTGGGGTACCAGTCAATTTATTTAGCGCTGCTGCAGGAAGTCAGGAACAACCTGTTTGCTGGTCCCACTGAAAATGCAGTAAGCTATTAAGTTAGTAAAATTTAGTGAATTCAGTAAGCTATTTGTCCAGATAGAACTCAGAGACTCACACGACGCACCCTGTGTTTCTGCCACCACTGCCACAGATGGATCCGTCAGATTCATTACTCTGGCATTCCAGAGCCGTGGGTCCATCCACTGGGTCCTATTTCTCAGCAGATGTGTTTAGGAAACTGTGCTGAGGGCATGCCTCAATGTGGCCATTCATGAGGTCTCCCCCACTCACTGGACAACACAACCTTTGAGATCACTGAATTGGCTCAGTACTGTAAGGGCAAGGGTTCGTTCACTGTGCAAAAGGGAGGACCGCAGCGTTAAGAACCCTGAGAGTACATGGTCAGAGCTTTCGGGGTGACAGCAACAGAACATGATGTCAGACTGATGACATGTTTAAATTGGCTGTGTACAAGGAAAAAGACATTACTCAACATGCTGTTTTTAACAGCAAAACACAGGTTTAGTGTAAAACTTGTAATTCCTGGTAACATTTTCTCAAGAAAATGCAGAAGGTGCTCCTTACGTACAAACGGTATGACCCACTGACTATTGTTAGCTCATAAGACACTACACAATGTTGACAATTTCATACTTGGTTAAATGAGGGGCAAACATGCTGATTTCTCTGAAACAAATACGGTGGGTTTGAAGCCACTACCAGGAAATGTGGGGAGTGAGGCAGGGTACACACTGGATGGGCTGGCAGTCCATTACAGGGTAGCGACACACTATGTAATTTGTACAACACACGTAGGGCAACAAGTCAGTGCTTCTCTGCCTCAGCGAGAGGAAACTGTAACACTTGGAAGAAACGCATCCAAACAGGAGGACATGCAATGTTCACACAGACCAAGCTGGATTTGAGCCCATGTCTTGACCCACAGTCAAGAAGCCGTGAGGGACCAGTGCTAACTGCTCTGCCACAAAGCCACCCTTGCTGTCTCCATCACGTGAAAACTTCTTGTGCTTTGATCAGGCGTCGGATGCTGGTGTGTGGCACCTGTGTGATGATATTCTGTACCATCTCTCTTCCCCAGGTACATGATGATGAAAGACTGTTGGCACGCCATTGCATCCCATAGGCCCACCTTCAAGCAACTGGTGGAGGACTTGGACCGTATCCTCACCCTGGCCACCAACGAGGTGAGGACACACTAAGAAGTCCTGTCTGCAGATCACCACCTATTTGGCCCTTCCACTTTTTCCGACCACCGCATTAGGGTTCCCTCGATTCACAATCGCCTGTCCTTCAGCAAAGCCAGACTCAAACATAGGTTGTTTAGTGCCCGGCATGTCGCCAATTCAGCAGAATTTGCTCTGTGTGTTTTTCTTTTTTTTTCAGCATAGGATATGCCCCCCCCCCAGATTTTTCAAGTAACCCCACGTTGTCCTCCCCAGTATTTGAATATAATATTTGCGTCCCGTTGCTGATATTTTTGATACCCTCAATCCCTGACATGTTTATTTGAGAGTCATGCAGAAAGAAGCGCCTGCATGTAGGTAGCTCAGACGGACACTTTGTGTTCAGTTCACCTCACTGGTCCTATTCACATTTGTCATGGTGACCCTATGGACATATTTAAAAACCACACCGGATACCCCCCCCCCACAGGCTACCCCATACTGTACTCCGTATTTCACATCAACACTGCTATTAATTTCTTATAAAATCTATTATTAGGACTGAAATTGCCCCCCTGTCCAGTATATGTGCTTCTCCTTGATCGCTGCCTTTTCTGCTCCACTATCTTTCTGTAGCTCGCAGGTGTTATCCACCTTCAACATGTTTTGACATAGACGCTTCCGGTGTCTGGTCTTAGGCGACTAAAAATTTTTTTTGTCTCCCTCATGAAATTCACGTGCAGAGGAGATGTTTTACAATAAGGCACAAGCTGAAACACATACCATTGTGTAGTCAGTGCCACCCTGAAACATTAAAACGCGTGAGACATAATTATACAGATATACGAGCGTCTGTGATGGAAATAGGATGCGGAGGACAAGCTTCGCTGTGGCGATTGCGCTTGATTTGCGACTTAACAAGCTTGGGAGCCTTTCTGGCTGAATGCGAGGTCAGATTGCTGGACCAAAAAAGTTCTGGCTTGCTTGTGTTGCTCAATAACTTCAGGAATAGGTTGGTATTAATAATCTGTGTTTCTTCTCATACTGCCATGCGTGATGTCAGCTTGACGGAGAACAAGGCTACGGATGGATAACCTATAAGAAGATGTTGGGGGTTAAATGGGAACTGTATGGATTATTACATTTCAAAAGTTCACATTTAAGTTGGCTGCTGGCATAAAGTCAGTCCCCCCCCCCTTCTTTCTTCTCAAACTGCTCACAGATGTAGAGGTCGTCAGTAATGCGAGCTTTGTTGTGTTGAGTTGGAGAATGGAAGCCAGAAGTCATTTCTGAAACCAAAAACTTTCTTCATCCTCAGAAATATTTCAATAACTACCATTAAAATCAAATGGACAAAAAAAAAACAAGTGAACAAGGCACGCTAGTTAAAGTTAAAACTAATGAAGATTTTATTTTATGTTTTGCAGAAGTCTTTGGTTTTCTTCTTTCCACCAGTGGGAAGAGGTCGCCGGAGTGGCGTTATTTTTACAGTGATTTTTCCAGCTGTCTCAGTGGGCTGAAATTCTCGCGTCCAATTTCAGATGTCAGGTTTATTTTCATTCTTCCCAATTCTGACACAAAGTGTACCAGCGTAGAGCCAATAGCCCCTGCCAGCGCCTGCCGTCTCTTCTGCGCGCCACGCTGCCGTGGGCGCAAATCCATTCTCCAACACATTGAAGCACTTTGTGCCGAAGCCGCGGCAAGGAGGTTAGCGCTAGCAGAGCTGGAGTGCGGCGCCGCTTTCCCTCCTGTTACTTGTACACAAGAAGCTGGGCATGTTTGTTTGGATCCTCTACCACTGCTTGTTCCACATCCGCTGTTGTACGTAAATAGATAAGTGACAATAATGCTACTTCTGTCTCTCCTTCCAGGAGTACTTAGACCTGTGCGCCCCCACCGAGCAGTACTCCCCCAGCTTCCCGGACACACGCAGCTCCTGCTCTTCCGGCGACGACTCTGTGTTCTCCCACGAGCCCCTCCCGGATGAACCCTGCCTGCCAAAATACCAGCACATCAACGGGGCGGTCAAAACATGAGGCACGGGGACGCGTGGTTGGCTCTGTACCCCTCTGCCCCTGCCATCTCTAACACTCCCTCAAACTACGTCAGTAAAGGAGTAACGGAGTAAAGGACAGACCCCCTGCTGCCCTGGTCTTTCCTCTTTTCTGGTCCCTTCACCCTCTTTGGACATTTTTGGACTTTGAGCGGTGTTGGGCTGTAGCAGTGCTGCTGTCAGATCTGAACTGAGCTGTGTGGTAAACACACACACACACACACACACACACACACACAAGTACACACTTAGGTGCCCATGTGTGAATCCAGGCTCTTGAGGAGAGGATTGGGACCCCACCAGTGTTCTTTGGATGGACTGAATCCCCGGGGTTCACTTCTCATCCTTTTTTATTCATTGTTATTTTAATTGTTTTTTTTGTCTTCTTCCACGGTTCCGAAATGGTTTTAACCCATGATTTCATTCCACTGGTTGGCATTTCAAGACTGTTTCCGAAGAAAGGATGCACCACAACGTTCACAATGCCAAGGACTTAAGGACAAATTCATAGCGGAAGGGAAAAAAAAAACTAACAGCGATTAGAAGAGACACTGCCTCATGTTTTTGTAATATTGTTTCTCTTTTCAAGTTCATGCCATTATTATTATGGAGCTGAAACACGGTATATATTGCTGGGTTATATTTGTAAATATATTCAAATATGTATAAATATATATTATATATTTACAGTGAATTATTTTTTGTATGAATTCCAGAATAACGTTCCCCACGGGTCCCCGCCCACATTTGGAGTCGTCAGAGTTCGACTGGCGAACTTCTCCCCAAATGCTGTTGCCCTCCTCACAAACACCGTCTCACGGTTGCTCACGTACAGTGGAGGATTGACTGAGAGGGAGGTGGCATGTTAATTTATTGAGTTGTTTTTAAGAATAAGGAAAAAAAAAAACTTAAAGAAATAATATTAATGATAATAAATAATCCATTATGTTTATTGTAATTTAAGATAATCTTTCAGCGGAGGTAACAAATTTTAGTGGGTATTTTGAAGATTCTCGTTTATTTTTTTACATTGTGTGCCATTATATCAAATATAATTATTAAAGTTAAAATGCTGAACATTTGCGTTGTGTTCTAATCATTTTTTTTCTGACATAGGGTAGAAATTGTTTTCCAGTAACTTTCCAGTTACAGAATGTTTGTTTTAAGCAAATGCTGGATGACGGTGAAGAATAAAATGACTCTTTGCAAATACCCACTAAAACTGTTACTTCATCTAGACTAAATATAGATTACACAAAGTTCACCATAAGGATTTGTATTTGATACACATTAAAAATCATGTGTTCCCAGTTCAAATATTTTTCTTTTCTGTGAGTGTTTGTTTTTCAGACACTTATTGCAAAATTAAAGATGAAAAACTGAATTTTGTGCCCCTTTTTCTTTCTGTCCAAAAGGAGCTGAATGACCCCCACGTGCTCCTCAAATTTCACCATTGTTAGTGCAGTTGTGTCTGCTGTTGAATCATTTTTTACTTCTAAGCCAAAATCTCTGGTTCGTGAAATTCAATAAAATACCTACACAATCGGGCCGCGGTTCAAGCCCTTAACACGACGACAGGTAACCCTTGAGTTTTTGACTCGTGAGTTTTTGTGCGTACGACTAAAATCAATCAATACCCTTAAGTTACAACGATGAGGCTCCCCGCCGTTTACAAGTAACAAGAACCGAGTTTGAAGGAATTTTCAAAGTTTGCGTTGTAACAGTAATTACATTTCCGGCTCCCAAAATTCATTTCAGGAATCCTGCGCAGGGAAACCTCTGCCTAAGTAGCAAGTCTGAAGCAAGCTTTCCAGCTTTATCAACTGCGGGCGTTTTAATTTAAGCGATGAATTATATTTTTTGCTCACTCAGCTTTAATAATGTTCATATTTGTTGGGTATTGATGAGTACAGGCCCCGCCCACATTTGGAGCCATCAGTCTGACTGGCGAGTTTCTCCCCAAAAGCCGCTGCCCTCCCGACAAACGCCGTCTCACGGTGGCTCACGTACAGCGGAGGAGGTAACGTTTTAATCCGAGTTGTTCTTAGGAATAAGGGGGGGGACTTAATTTTAGGGATAAATAATTTGTTATTTTTATTGTAATTTAATATAATCTTTCAGTGGAGGTAACAAATTTTAATGGGAATTTTAGAGATTCGTATTATATATTAAAGCTAGTTATTAAAGTTAAATGCTGTGCAGCGTTCTAACTTTTTATTTATTTTTTTAATGGGGTTAAAAATGTTTTCCAGTAACTTTCCAGTCACAGAATGTTTGCTTTAAGGAAATGCTGGATGACAGGGAGGAATGAAATAACTGCTTGAAAATACCCTCTAAAGCTGTTACTTCATCTAGACTAAATATAGATTCCCATAAGGGTTTTCTTTTTTCTGGAAAAGTATTAAGTTCTAAATATTAAGAAAAGATGATTGCTTAAGTCAGGGATGTCCAGCCTTTTATGACAAAGGGCTTTTGGCCAACTTTTTGCTTGATCATTACTGTGAACTTATTCAAGGGCCCCACATAGACGCCGCACTAAGTGAAATACGGAGACTTACTTGTACAAACTGAAAAATTAACGCTTTACAGCAGTTTATTTAGGCATACTGTGTGTTCAAGTTTGTAAGTGCGACTATTGTGTTTCCACAATTTAAGGTATTTACAGTAAACATACTGTATTATATATTAATTTTGCAGATGTTCTTGTGGGCCACATCGCATATAGCGGCAGACTGCATGAGGCCCCTCGCTGTGGCTGATGCAGAGCATGTCTTAAATAGTGGTCGGCACACAAAAAGTCTTTTAAACTAATTTAAAAGAAAAAAGCTCTTCATAGCATCACAGTTACTTATCAAGTGTGCGGACGCTCTGTTGTGCTCCTGACTTTATCCCCTCTTTTAGCACGAGAACATGACTGAGGCAACAACTTGTGGATTGCAGAAGAACACAAATTGTGATTTTATGTCATGCTGGGGTCAAGACCATGTGCTTTCAGAGGGAACCTGACTGAGCCCTGTCCTGGCTGATGCCACAGTCCGACACTGGGTTCCCGACGGAAGACCATAATCGGCCGACGGGTGAGGAAAAAGATACCAGTAAAACAGTGTAAAACGGACGCCCCATTGTGGGCTAATACGGCGGTAGGGAATCCATATGTGACGTTGGCCTTTTCTATTATCCTCCCTGAAGATTATTGCTTGGCTGCCAAGAAAGGAGAGTTCAGCCAGCAGCCTTGTCTCTTGCTCCAACTAGTGAAGCAGAAAACAAGAGCAACTGGTGAAGTTTGCTGCACCTCTGTGCTGCTCGGCGAAGATCAGCGCTCGGATTCCTGGTCTCCCGACACCGCGACTTCAATAGGCGATTTATGGGAACGGCACCCAGGTGTGTATAAGTGAATCAAACATGTTGTGGACACATCCATTCCGGTGCACTGCTCCACGCTCTCCTGGTTATCAGACACCTACCCGTGCGATGACGGGCTCTCAATCCTCGTGTCGGTTAGAAGGAATTTTTTCAGAGATGATGAGAACGTAGCTCGAATAGTCTCGGAGTTTCATTCCAACAAAGTGTGTTCGTTTCACCTTCCGGCTAACTTTTAACCTTAGCTCCCAAACCCGTTTTCGCCAATGTAGTGCTCTCAAAAACCTGTACTTCCTAAACCGACTTCAACCTTCAGGTGCCTTGGTGTACAGTTGGTTGAGATGCGGACAAGCTGGATGTGGGAAAACAGCTACACCCTAGTTTAGGTTCTGAGACCTTTACCCTTCCAACTCCTTCAGCCAAAGTGTTTACACAAGCCCTGGTCCCCTGGAATGTCAATATAAGTTGTGTGGGGACTCGGCATCTTAAGTCCACTGACCTCGGGCAGGAGAAGAGCACTTTGTCAACGTGGAGCTGCGATGAGGAGGACGACGGCTGAGAGCTGCAGCCGTACGTGATTTATCGCTACCTAAAACAGACTGTGACTACGGTGCTAAAATCCGTTAAGATTCACTATAATTTGCATAGCTGTTACATTTGCACTGATTTCAGTTGCTCAATATACAGTATATAATACAGGTTGTAATTTGTCATTTTTATTTCAGAATACAATAAACATTTCTGACTTTGAAGTTTCTTCTGCCAGCATGTGAAATTGCCGACTGTAGTTGAGTCACCACGAGAGCCCGTGTCTCCGTTCTGAAGTACTGTAGCTGTGTGACCACAGCTGAGGTCTGTCTAGAGTTGTTTTTTTTCCCCGTATTTCAAGCATATTGTTTTGGCATGAAACACTCAATATCATGACATGGTTTTGGTTTGTAGTTTCCACTGGTTATCAGAGTTTTTCCCGCAAATCGTATTTAATAAATAACTGGACAACTGTAAGTTATGAACTTTAGAAGATACCTCCTGCAAGAAAGCTGGCTGTTTGAAATCATGAATATGACTCTGCTTTGAGCAACATTTTAAATTTGAATCCGGCATTTTTATCCTGCACATCGTGTAAGAGGTGAACACGTGGGTGGCGTAGGTCAAGGTGGAGTCGCTGGTGGTCTCCGATTTTGATTTTGTTTGACACTGATCTCAAAGTATCTATATCTGCAGTTGGAATGAAGAGTACACAAACTCTGCGTGTGTGAGTGTGAGTGTGAGTGTGTGCTCGGTAACTACTGTTTTGCAACATGTTGAAGAGTTGCTCAGAGTTGTTTGCATCCTTCTGTATATTTGCTCGTAACTGTTTATGTTTTACTCCTGAGTTCTGCCGGAAAATCCGAACCAGTCCTCTAACATTGTAGGGACAAACGTGCAATAGCTGAGGAGCATTATTTCGTCTAGTTCTGTTAAAGACCAAAATACACAGATACGAGGCCTTTTATCCCACTTTCTAATAGAAATGAGCGTCCAAGTAAAGGACCAAAATTGCTCATATTAGGAGACGTCTAAAACAGGCATTGGGATTTCTTGACAAGATTTGCCCCGGTGAAGATCTAAAGTGTCCTTCTAGAGCAGAAAGGGGCGTATGGAGAACGCTGACATTTAGGCTGCCCTGTATTGATTAAAGCAATATGCTTCGCTTAGGACATTATTACCCAATTTTCCATTGCACCCATTTATTTCCCTGCTCTTTTCTGCATCAGATAATTGAACTGGAAAGATTCGACTTGGTTACACTGGTTCCTGTTGGCAAGACACTGGTCTTCTTAGAATGTCTTTAAACACAAACATATTGAGGGGTAAGGAACACGGTGATGCAAAGCCAGAAAGGGGTCCAGACACTGACTCTCTGTACGCTGCCCAGCAGGAGACGCTTCGTCATGCTGGACTGTGCCCACAAGGATGCCACATTGCCTCGCCAGAAGCAGCCGCCATTTTTTTTTGTAAAGATGACATCACCGATTAAATCGGACACTGACCAGGTCTGTGCTGTTTAAAGTATCATTATTTTTTCCTTTTACCTTTTCTCTGCTAAAAAAGAAGCTGTTGCATTCTTGTTAAAAATAGTTAGGCGGTTCATATGGTTATTATAATAGGCGTTACAATGTAGTATAAAGATATTTTTAGCCATATGATACTTATAACTTGTTCAGATTTGATGGGATCGTTTTGCCGGCTAGCAATTAAAAATTAAGGCTTTTATTGACTTAAGTGATGATTGTGTTTCCGACCTTTGTGCTCTTTTTAGTTATGTGCTCTTATCAAACCCCACAGCTGCGTGTGTGTGTGCGTGTGTGTGTGTGTGAGTGAGTGAGAGTGAGGGAGAAACCAGCCTGCAGCTTCTTGCCCTGTCAAATGTCTGTGCTGAAGTAATGACAGCATGCAGATCGCAAGGGTGGCTTTTCCAGGCAGAAATAGACACATAATTCTACAGGCTCCTCACTGGCAGACTCTCGCTCTCTCTCCTCCATTAAATAAAGCTCTGCTCTCCTCCTCTGTCTCTCCCTTCCAAAAAAACAAATATATGGCTGGAGAAGCAGGACGGTTCTTTCGCTCTCCATCATCGTGCTGTGAATTCAAAAAGTCGCTGGCAAAAATGACTGTTAGGAACCTCCGAAAATGGTGCTTAATTGAAAATGAGCAGGAGTTCATTTCGTCTAAAAGAAGAACCAGTGGGAAGTAACTTTCTTTGGAAAAGCCACACATTGCTGAAAGGAAGCAGTTCTGCTGTGCTGGTGGCAGAGGTGGGATGCGCTTGACAAGATGCATAGTTTAGGGAGATCAGAGCAGTTGCAGAATGTGCTTTAGTACCTATGAAGATTCTTGTTCACTGACAGGTTACCCTCAGACTTTTGTTATGAGAGTATGATTTAAAATATTGCCTAGCTACTCTGAAGTTTGAGTTATTGCACATATTGGTCTCATTTAGCTATGTAGCTGTGTAATTTGAAACAAAGGCATTTCACTGAATGAGGAACTAAAACAGCGCAGCATTTGGACGTCGGGCAGAGTCTTCTAGCGCTGTGCGTTCGGTACTTTTAAACTTTACGACGTTTTATTGCGCGGCGATACTTAAACGATGCTCGCCGTTGTTAAAGATCCACTATCGGTGTCTGAGCTGGCCGCAGAAATCCTCCACAGCTGGACTGTTTTAACCCCAAGTGGTCAACCCGAAAAAGCACGGGATTAAAAATCTGACTCCGTTTCGGAGGGGGGTCAAGACATTAAGTACTTTCTGCGCCCCACGTGACGGATGATGATGATGTGAACGCATCAATTACAAATGTGCCATAAATCACTGCGTGGAATCCACCTCCCTCCACCGGCGTCCTCCTGGTTCCTGGAGCATCGCGATCCAAGGAGAACGCCATACTTGTTCTCTCCTCCTTTCTCTCCGTCTCTTTTCCATTTTGAACTCTGCTGCCTGGATACTGTGTCTTTTCTTACGGTAATTAAGCGTTTGAGATTCTTTGGGGGGCAGCTTATAAAGAATGGCCCTCTCATGTTTTCTGGAATGCACCTCTCGCCGCAGTGGGGGATGTAATTAAATAAAAGTATTCGCTCGGTCTGCCTCTTTACCTGCCTGTGAGCCGCCCGCCTGCCTGGCCTGCAACAACAAGAACCTGTTCTGTCCTGTTCGGGCAAGACGGGATAATAACTACTTCTCTGTTAATCGCTCCTCTTCGTATTCTTAGGCTCTCTTACGCGCCCTTTCTCTCTCGCCGTCTCTCACCTTATCCCTCTCGTCTTGCGCGTTTCACATAACAGGGCGTCCGGCCAGAACCAATTAAAGAAGCATCGTTCACTTGCGGCTTATTTTTACGGTGACAATGTAGGGCGTGTACCTGAAACACTCGAAAGAGAGAAGCTCCTCCTGGTAACCAGACAGTGGAACCGTAAGTCAAGGCCCATCTTTTCAAGCTTGTGTGTGTGTGTGTGTGTGTGTGTGTGTGTGTGTGTGTGTGTGTTAGAGGGCAAGAGCACCTGCCTGCTTGTCAGTCTTTCTATCCTCTCCGCCGTGTCACTGTCTGCTGGCCAAACTGTCCGAGCTGAGATTTCAGCTCAGCCTTCGGCTTGTGGGTTTGAGCAAAACCAGAATGAAGTAAGATAATCAAACAATAGTAAGCGCGTTGAATGAAAAAACTGCGTCCTCTCGCCGGCTGGAAAAAAAATGTTCATTGTTCAGTCATGAGAGGGGCCTTGTTTGTCCATTAACTGGGTGTGAATAAGTGTACACAGAAACTGTGTGTTGCTTCTAGCATGTTCAAGGCTGTCACGGAGTTGAAGTTGATTTTCTGAGCTTGAGCGTTGAGTCAGATCCTATTTTTGGGCGGAACACTTTCTGTGTGGCAGCTAGAGGTTGCTGGGTGTGAGAGGGGCGAGGGTTGCTGTGAAAAGGTGCTTTGTGCCCTACCAGGGGCCTTGATCTGCCAGCGCTGTGGTTCTAGGACGACAGCCAGACCCTCCATGAGCTTGCTGACATGGTCAGCGTAGCCATCTGGCTCTGGCCGCTGGCGCACTCCAAGGAGGGGGGCCGTGTGTGCAGAAATCGTACCTTTCCGCAACATTCCTGCGCCCTCCCGGGCTGCAGTCCGCAGTGGAGCTCTGCGACCAGACGAATTCCAGAGGTTGCGCCGCTTCTGACACGGCCTTCTCTCTCGCTTCCACGCTAAACAGCAAACAAACCTGACGTGGATTCCACCGTCCACGTCTGAGTCCGCAGAGTTCTGGAGCAAACGTTCAAAATGCCCTGAAAGGCAGCCGTTTCGTTCCGAAACCCGTGTCGCAGTTAACCATCTCGTGGCACCAAACGGATAAAACCGCTTTTAACTGTCAGTCTGCAAAAACAACCCTGTCAAATTATAATTGTCCCATGAATAAAAATATCTTGATACTACATTATACCCCCTATTATAATCACCATATGAACCAGATAAAGCTAAAGCTTTTTTTTAGCAGAGAAAAGGTAAAAAGAAAAGCACCAGATAGTTTCGACAGCAGCCATTCTGCTTAGGACTAACAAACAGTGATAAAATCTTTCTGATCAAATATGATATGTTGTGTTTATACAGCATTTGATTTTTTTTATGCCAGAGAAAGCTGAGGGAAATGCTACCTACGGAACTGTTGGGAAATTAGAGATGAAACAAAATATACAAAATCAGCAGAACGGTTGGTGCGTCTGGGCCGAAAACACACACACGTGGACCGGGAAGCGGCTGTTGTGTAACTGGCGATGCAGTGCGTGCGCGGAATAAGGCGCTGACTCCAGCAGAGCAAAACAGTTACGCGCGGCTGAAAATGAGAACCGAGACGGGGGGCTTTTAATTAGCCGGGGAATATTTTATGCAAACCGTTCTGACTTCTAAGGAGGGTAAGCGGAGGGAGGTGCGGGCCCAATCCCACCCGCTCCAGGGCTGACCTCTCCCCCTGCCGGCGCCAGCTCACGCCAAGCAGATTCCAGGACAAAAACCTTTTATATGAACCGATGTCACGTGAAAAATCATCGCTAAACCGTATATTTTCTTTTGTCTGGGAACAGACTCCACACTTTGTCCCGTTCCTTGGAGTGAGGCACCGATCCTGCTTCCTTAAGGCGTTTCTGGCAGAACAGGGGAAAAAGAAAGACCCCAGAAAGACACAGAATGCCGTTCAGTGGTATAACCTTTTAGTATTTCCCTGTGAGCACAAACCAAAACGAATGCAATGTGCAGACGCTCGCCAGACGTCACCAGTCGTAGAAAATCCAGCCAAAAAAACGATGCTTGGCCTACGTAGCGCAAATGTGACCCCGGCCTGTGTGTCAATATGGTGTTTATAGCACTCGTCGTCAAGACACAATGCCTTGGAGTTTCTGCCGTGATGGTTTTCATCACGGAGGCGCTCTGATCCAAACTGAGCTGAACGGGCTTGAGAGCTACAGCTCTCTGGTCGGGAGGGGGGGGGGGGGGGGGGGGGGGGGGGGGGGGGGGGGGANGGGGGGGAGGGGGGGGGGGGGGGGGGGGGGGGGGGGGGGGGGGGGGGGGAGTGCGGCGCACGCAGCTGCTGCGCAGCACATGTCCGTCCCATAAGGCCTTGTCCTTGGCTGCGGCTCCCCCCTCGACAGCCACCGCTGGCATCGCCTCTGGAGAGCCGAGCGTCAGCCTCTTGAGAATCCGTCAGCGCCGTAATCCGCACCTTGTTCCCATCGGAGCCGTCCTGGAAACAAGTGTGTGTGGATATTCGCAGACATGTGACGGCACGCTGCAAACGCACGGCTTTTGGCTCCGATCGGGACCGGCAGAGAGAGGGAGGGAACCGGCGCTATCTGTGAGTGCAGGTAGTTCCGAGCGCTTGTCATAATGCGAGCAGACAGAACGTGACACGCCGGTCGATCGAACGTGTCGCTGGTTTGTTTTTTGTTATTTTTCTTTTTTTAAACTACCGGGGAAAAAGTACTCTTTAAATGGACGGATGTGATGTTGTAAGATAATCGCTGTCTGAAAACCTGAATCCAATTCCTTGCTGCTCATACAGAAGGAGGGATTTCTTTTAACTAGACACACTTAAGGTTGGGTCTCTAGGGGGGGCAGCTAGTCAGAGGTAACATTTATTTTAATAAAGTCAGTGACCCGCTAAGCAGCTCTGTGGTTGTGGAGACAGACGTTTCTCCTGAAGGTTCTCACCTGAATGGATCTGGTCCTGCTTTCACTCAATGCACATAAGCAGAATTAATGGAGTGAAATATCCAGTTGTAAGCGGCAAACAACTGCATGCCAGTCTGGATAAAAGTATATCGTAAACATCAAAATAATAAAAGGCAGCGATTGGATATGATGAGACATTGACATTCATACCCTCGAAGGCTGCGAAACGGCGTTTGGTTCACCTCTGACCCTTGACAGATCCGTCTTCCACACTTTCTTTTACTCGTGCAGCATCCCCACAAGCTCGAGGTTCTCACGGTTCTGACGCAGATGGGAGGACGACAAAGGTATGCCGCAAAAAAGCGAAAGGGAAAGACTGGGCAAAGACAGCCGGCATCTGCTCTTCTGTTTTTCTTTCACTTCGAGGACTTTGTTACACCTTGTGAAAGCGGTTTACGGCCGTCCCAAAGCAGGGCGGCGTTGCCGTGGTTCGGTGTTCTCCAACGGGGGCTTTAGACCTCCTCCGGCACTGTGGCTGAGATGGAGCGATGAGGAAGCCTTTGTTCTCCTTTAAATGATAAGATTTGTTGTGCTTTCAGTCTACTAAAAAACTCGCGATTTGGTCGGGAACTGATGGGTATGTTGCAGCGTCTTTTTATTCTCGATAAAGCCGTAGGTGAAAAGTCGCCGATTTGCCATATTCGTAACCCACAAGATCAGAGTCATTGACTGGCTGACCTGCGGTGAGATACGTTTAAAATGTTTCGTGTGGATTGGAATTAGCGGCAGTGATGTGGATGAAGAAGGTGAACAAAGGACAGAGAAAAGCGCTGGAGCTGTGCTTGGGAACGAGAGGGTAAGCAGATGTCAGAGTGCGGTTTTTGGAAAAAGAGCAACATTTGGAGAGGAGTCCCTCTTCCACGTTGTGAGACAACGCTGGGATTTCCACTGTCTGGACCCAGTGTGCTGGCGTGTGTGTTATCACGTCACAGCCCATTTCTCTCGGTACCCGAGCTTCCTTGTCTTTGGCTCGCGCTCGTCCTATTGTTCCGAAAAAGCTCCCGTTGGACCGCAGAGCCCAGTTTACACACTTGGCCCACGAGCCAGATCAATTCCCCATGACCCCAAGCTGACCTCAGCTCGGGTTTTGGGTTCCGTCGCCTGCGCTCTTGTTGCACTTCAACTGCACGGATTTGGGTTTTTTTTTTTTTTTTGTTTGTCTGCATTTGCCTGCTTTTTACCTGTGCTTCGTTTAAGAAGGAACGTGAACAAGAGTCACAGTGAGAGGGGTGGAGAAGAAGAATTTCAGAATAACAGCAGACTTCGTGAGCGGCCGCTAGTAAGACTAACAAGGGGAACCGGGGATGGGGGTGGGGTGGCTTAGTCAATAAATCTGGGGAGCGAAGCGATGTGAAGGACTTGTCAACACGGGAGCCGGGGACGGGGTGGTGGTGGGGGGTGGACGCAAGCAGGGGTCAGGTTCAAGCAGGCTGTTCATCACCGGGGGCCGGCTAATGGGACAACTGGGGGGGATGCGGGGAGCTGGCCCAGCAGAAGCACCGAGGAGAGCAGGGGACTGTGTGGGGCCGCAGCAGGAAGGAGCAGGAGGTTGTCTTCCGGTCCAAATAGAGAGAAGAGGTCCACACAGCTGCAGGCGAGGCAGCCGTGCGGTCAGAGAGGCGGGAAATACACAGAAAGGATCCGGCTAACAGAAATGTTCCATCTGACAGGCTAATTCATCACCGGCTTCCAGTAATACGATACAGAATTATCCCCCGGGACACCTCTGTCCTTTGGGAAGCTTCTGCTCTTACATCCTTCGCAAATTAGTTTATTATATATTTTTTTAAACATCCTCACCGTCGCCTTTGAGCGGAAAGAAGAACACGCGAGCAGCTAAGCATCGAATGTGAACATTTCACTTTCCCCAGGTCTCTGAGGAGCCAACAAATATAATGGCACTTTTCCACCTTTATTAAAAGTCTGCATTTCTGCCCTTGGTGTGAACTCTGCATTCCTGCCGTGTAATATGAGTGTGTGCGTTCACGCCGCCTGTGTGTGTGCATGCGTGCACGTGTGCGAGGGTGCTTTAAACACTATCCCTCCTATGAAGCCCCCCCCCCACGCTCACCCCTGCCGTCCATTCATAAAAGGGTCTGTTACCACTTAGGGACATTCCCCCGGAACGCGCTCACTACAGTGCTCACATTGTGTCTCGTGCCCAGTGCGCCACACACATCAGAGGCTGTAAACAAACACGCTGGACCCCTAACTGATCAGTACACACTGTTTGGCCCAGTG
The DNA here is from genome assembly GCA_900497675.1 of Arapaima gigas. Classification (NCBI taxonomy): domain Eukaryota; kingdom Metazoa; phylum Chordata; class Actinopteri; order Osteoglossiformes; family Osteoglossidae; genus Arapaima; species Arapaima gigas. The sequence goes on along the minus strand of UFQX01000716.1, from coordinate 265,303 downwards.
TTCCATTGTGGAAAATCGCTATTTCTACTGTCAGCCAGCACTTATCATAAGAGAGGCCTGCAGTCTATTCCGGAAGCGCAGGGCGTAGCGAGTAGCAAACACAGCACACCCTGGACGCCAGTAGACCGCTGCATCGCGCCGTCATTCGCACACCACGGGCAACTTAGAGCCACAGATTCACCTGAGGTACACTGCCCTTTGGACTGTGGGAGGAAAGCAGAGCACTCAGACAGAACCTGACACAGCCCGGGAGCTGAGATACACCTGGGCTACACAACCACGCCACGTGCTGTATATTTGACGTCCGTCGTTTTATGTTCGACATCCTATACAAAAACATCCGCTATCGCGAACCGCTTCTCCTGAGGAGGGTCGCGGTGGTCCGAAGCCTGTCCCAGAAGCAGAGGGCGCTAGGCTAGGAAACAGACCCTGGGTGGGACGCCGGTCCATCACAGGGTGACCACACGCACTGTGGAGAGTTGAGAGTGACCAGTCCACTAAATCACGTCTTTGGACTGTGGGAGGAATCCCACGCAGACACGGGGAGAACCTGAAAACCCCACACAACCTAAAATGGCCTCAAACTCATGCCCAACCAGCCCAGGCAGCAGCGCCACTTATCCGGCCATTTCGCTGTAATTTTTAATGTATTTCTGTGTTTTCACATGTGGCTGTGGTGTTTCACCCTTCCAGTAAAGCCTCTCCGGCTGCTCTCTGACTTCCTGCTTTGAGACCCAAAAACTTATGGAACGTTTTGGTCGATGCAGGGACGGATGCAGAAGATACAGCAAAAAAGGCTCTGGTTTTACTGGGTAAAGTAAATATTGAAAGAAGGGGGGAAAAATGGTTGAGGAGAATGCAGAACGTTCATGTTGGGAGATCTTCAGCTCTTCAGCTGAAATTAAAACAATATGAATTTATGGTCGGGCTTTTGTTTATGGTAAATCAAGAAGTGTTCGGTTCAAGCTTTTCCCTGAAATGCAAGAGACAGTGGATGACAGATGGAGGCGGGAGCAGCGAGAGGAGAGCAAGGGGAAAGTGGGCAAGCGAGAAGAAAAGGGAAATTAAAAGTGAGGTCGGAAAAAAAAAGCTCGTGGGGGGGGGGG
>UFQX01000716.1:216692-264149 GCA_900497675.1 Arapaima gigas | reverse complement strand
AAAAAAAGGGGTGGGGGGGGGGGGGGGGGCGGCAAAGGGGCCAGAAAGGGGTCAAAGGTTACAGTTGTTTGATAGAGAGCTGAGTGTGACACGAGTAGGAAGTGAGTGGGAACTGAGTGGGGGCGACTGTACGTGTGCTGTGGCAAACTAAAAAGGGTCCACTTGATTCTGGCTTCCGAATCTACTCTTTTTATTCAAACTGGGAACGATGGCATATTTCGTTTAAGGGGAGACAGAGTGGGTTCAAACATGAGTGCTGTGATGCTAAAATCCAATGGAGTGGGGGGTGGGCGGCGCGGGGGGGGGGTGTCCCGGGAAACAGTCGCAGGTGTATAAATAAATGATAAGCTGATAGATGGTTCTATATTAGTCTAACATTTATTTTGGAGGTTCAGCCCTCCCTTGTATAATGGATTTGCCAGTAGTTTTTCGAACCACACAGATATAATGCAGTGTGTGTGTGTGTCCCACTCAGTGTTGCAGGCCAACTGCCTCTTATTTTCTTCATTTTTTTTTTGTGCTCCTGTGAACGGGCACATCTCAGTTGCTTTCGTCCATTTCCTTCACACGGTGTCGAGAAACAAGCCCAAGCAGAAAGTGGGGAGCCGACGGCGGTGTCAGAGAACGGCGCTGGCGGGCTGGATGGCTGCCGTCTTTCCAGCGGAAAACAGAAAACACCATCGCAATGCTCAGTTTCTCATGGTCTGTGAACTAGATGGATCCATGAAGACTGCTGAGACAATTCCAAATGAAATATACATGTAGGTGGTGCAGTGCTCAGAGTGCCTGGACTGTGAGACCGGGTGTAGGTTCAATGCCTACTCAGTCTGCGGGCAGTTCTTCCTGTGTTTGGGTGGGTTTCCTCCTACAGTCCAAAGTTTCGGGTGAACTTGTGATTCTAAATTGTCAGTAGTGTGTGACTGTGAGGACTGAAGAGACATATATTCTTTGCTCTATGCTTCTAGGCTCCAAACCACCACAAACTGTCAAGGCAACGTACAGCCCCGGTGCCAGACAACTGTGCTTCATTTACAGGTCATGGGTCCTCCAGCAGGATACTGACCTGAAACCTGCCTCAAAATGGACGAGAAGAAAGCATTACACCCTTTCAAAGTGGCCTGGTTTGAGTCCTGATCTGAATCCCATTGGGAAAAGAGCCGAAACTCGCAGCTGGGAGAAGCACCCATCAACCTGGAGAGAACTGGAGCAGTTTGCCGAAGAAGAGAGCGCCAAACTACCAGTGGAGAAGTGTGGAAATCTCAGTCAGACCTACAGAAAGGGGCTTGACTGCAGTTATTGTGTCCGAAGGTTAAGGGTCCTGATATTTTTGTCCATGCCATTTTCATTTGTTTTATTATCTAAAATAATATGTTCTCAAAAGCTACCGATGTGTCAAATGTGAAAGAAAGAACGGTGGATGCCGAGTACTTTTGTCACTTTCATCTTACTTCGGAGAAAAGTGTGAGTATTTTCGGAACAAAAAAATTGGAAGGGTGCGTAGGGTACCAATACTTTCGGCCACTTGTGTCACTGCACCGCTTGTCATCTACCGTACTTGCTGAGATGAGCCCCCAGCAGAGCCCTCTGCTCCCACATCATCTTCTCACTGTCCAGTCTGAGGAAGTAACCAAATCCATCACTTCTACAAAGAGCAAGTCGATGAGATTAAATTGATGCACAAAAACTTTTTTTTTGCGTGCGACAAACGGCGGACGACAAGCTGAGCGGTTTTGGAAATTTGGTCTTTGCTTCTGGGTTTGGACTGTTTTCAAGTAAGTACCCTGCTAGCATTCAGGTGCTGTTTGTGCTTTATATTCCGGTCTTGCGTGAGCAAATTACTCCGGAGTGTTTTTGTTTTTATCTGCTGGTTTTCCTTCAGGCCACTTCCACACCTGGACATCTTTCCCTGGATCCTCACTCTGAACATCTACATTTGTGAAGCTCTTGAGGATGATTTTCAGGAAGATTGCTTGTATGTGAGGAATTACGCAGCAGACGTTAAAAAAAAAGACAAAGGCATGGAGGAAAGCACGTGGGTTTGGACAAAGTATATTGCTGGCCTCAAATTTGTTAGTTATCTTAGTCACTTATGTTTTCCACGTTTCCTTCAAATGACATCACGGCCTCCTTCCGGTCGCGCGGCGATCTCGACACTCACTGACATCCGTCGCGTGCCGCTGCTCCCGCGATCCTCTGCGCTCTCCGTCAGGGACACGCGGCGAGAGCGAAGTGACGAAAATCGCGACGAGAAGATGCCGGACGCCGCACGTCACAGGAGGAAAATCGTGCGGAAAAGCAAGTTTGCCAAACCCCGGCGCACTCGCTCACAAAGACGCCTCAGTCATCACAAATACACGACATTAATAACACACATCAAGATGTCGTGAGGCCCGAATAAGAGACCTACTGTACACGACTTTAATGGGACCCCTTTTGCTAATGTTAGTGCAGCGTTTCGTCTTCCTGTGCTGTTTCCCAGCCAATTTGCGAGTAGTTTGCTTAATGCCTTCAAGTTGCGGTGGTGCGCTGGAAAAAGCGAACCCTCTTTACCCAGACACACGCGTTCGTGCGCACGCACGAGCTCCCACGCGCACGAACGCAGCTCAGAAGCGGAGAGATGCATGCGCGCGCATTGCGAATGAGCGCGACTCTAATGGCGGAGTGTGTTGGCGGGCTCTGCCTCCCAGTTCCTCTGGCTCCTTGCTTTCTTTGGGGACGTTCCAGCGGCCACCCTCAGCGGGTGACACCGTGGTTCTGCTGGCCGTGCCAGTGGTGGGGAGGGAGCGAGGAGGAAGACGTAGCACGAGCCTAAGGTACGGCGGCAGTCGACGGCCCCGAGATGAGCGAAAGGAAAATGCGAGAAAAATGCATAAATAAAAGCTTAAACTGTATTAAAGCCTGTGTAAATAAAGCCAATGAACAAGAAGGGATAAACGTGCGAATAAGTGAGAATGAATCAGATAACTTGCTTCAGCTATAATTTCCTTCCTTGGCTATAGTTTAAAGGGCCCCCAAAATAACCCGGGATCCTGTAAATAAATGCTTGTTGTGTTGAAATGCATAATGTATAAAGTACAGTTGATATGTTTTGTGCTGTTTCTGTAACAAGGCTGTGTATTGTTTACCTCCAGATGACAAGTCTCCTGCACTATGGTCTCAAGCCAACTTCCAGTTGGCTTGTTTTACAGTAAAACAGTGATATTATTTGTCCTGGACACTTTCCGGGAAAAAAAAAATTCTCCAGTTCTTTTTTTTTTTCTTTTTTTTATTGCAAACACCTTCCTTTTGACTTTTCCTGCCCCGGTTTTGGAAAAGGACCGAACGATACGTGTTGTAAATTTGATCCGAAAGCCCGTCGTCGAACGCGTTCGAATCCAAACCCATTGGATGCCTGAGAGCCGGGGCTTCGGTCGAGTAAAGCAAGCAAAGAGTTAAATCATCAGATGAGAAGCAACCTGTGCGAATCTATACGTTCGTTTCTGGCCGTATCCGCCGTTCCGTCTGCCGGCAGCAGCCTGGCCTTCGCTCGCCTGCGTGTCTCTTTACGTTTCTGCGCGTCGCTTTTTTCTCGTAACAAATCGAAATCAATGCGGGATTTAAAAAAAAGAAGAAAAATCCAGTCTGGCGAGATCTTACTAAAATGATTAACTGCTCATTGGAGTGATTCAGAAGGTGTCCTCTTGTCCAGGCAGATCTCCCCCCTCTGCTGTGATCCATGAAGGTTGTTATTGAGATTAAACTGGAGCAAATGCATATCAATAGGTCCAAGCAATGAGTATAAACATAAGGGAGCTGAAGTGTAGGTCTCTGTGGGTGCGGGTAGGCGCCATTTATCCTGTGAAGTTTGCTTTTGTAGTCCAAACCCAAGGGTGAAAAGGCTGTGAGGAACTGGAGAACCATGCAGTCAGGGAAGGTATGATTGGTACTCTTGCGGTGTTCTGAGGTTCAGTCTTGCTACGGCTATCCCAGAGTTTCCTGGCTCTCTCACACCGTTCCTCAGTCCAGAGTACTGGGGCTGACCCCAGCTGCCTCTGCGCGCATTCACTCGTGCGTGCGCGCACACACACACACACACACACACACACACACACACACACACACACACAAACGCGCGCATCTGCCTGTGCTTGTATGGTATGTGGGTGCATTGTACTCGACACACTTTTTCACACATTTTCCCGTCATGAGGCCTTACTCTCACCGTTGACCCCCAGCTGCGTTCCTACAGTCCGTGTTTGTGTGTGCGTGCTTTGGTACAAGTGTGTGTTTCTGATCCAGCAGACAGGACCCCCTCTTCCTTCTGAACCGTCCACCATATGTCCCACGCCAGAAGGACCTGATGAGATGCAGGTGTCCCACTGAGGTCTGGACACAACGCTCAACCTATAGGTGTTCCAAGCAAACCTTTGGGCATATTATTGCGCCAGTTTGTCTGCGAACGCCATTGTCCATGCTTTTTCCCCCGGAGATTGAATCGAGTGTGTCCCTGCGCTCACTGTCATTTTTACGCGTCTCCGTCCACCCGGCACTAAGTGTGGTATGCCATTTGCGGAGTCATTCTCTGTGTATGTACGTTTTTTCCAGTCATTGTTTACCAGGCCTTTTCAGTGTTTACACTGTGGTTTCTTGCGTGTTTGTGTGTTTTGTTTCGTGTTTGTCTATGTCTGTCATTGTTTGCTTGTATTGTGTCTCGGTTGCAGTTCTGGCCCACGAAGACCTTGGATTTCTTTCTTTTTTTCCCTCCCCAGGACTCCTGGCCTCCGTGAACACGGCCCCTGCGTTTGGGGCCCAGCGAGAAAGAGCGCACTGTGTTTGTTGGCCGTACACCGTCAGGAGATGTTTGCTGCCTGTGGACTGTGGATGTGGCCGGTCAGAGAGGTGCACACACAATAGGACCTTGTTGTGAACAGAATGATACCTCCCACTGTGCCCCGCTTATGCCGAGATGTTTCTGTAATGGGAATCTTGCCCTTAAATCAGCTCCCGATTCCCGCTGGCTTGAAGGCTTTTGAGTGCAATAAAATACCCCTTTAACAACCCAAATGGGAAAATTGGACTTTCCACCATAGAGCCTCCATTCTTTCCCTCGCTCTACTTCCAGTTCCAATTTAGATTCCAGGTCTAAATGCAACAGTGCAAAACAAACGAAAGAAAACAGCCAAGGCCATTCGCTCTCATGGAACCATCAGCTAGTCGCTGACCTTGGCATTTACATTTTATATATTTATTTACTCATTACACTTGGAGAAAGGATCATTTAAGTAAAAACGAGACGGATAATTGCTGTTAATAATAAATCTTGGACTTTTGCACGCCTGCCAATCGAAACAGCACCTACGTTGAACGCCTTTAAGGGGGTGGCTTTTGCCGCGGTTACACAGGAAGTGAGGTAAGTCAGCAGAACTCAGCCAAAGTTTGGCTGCACTGGCTTCTTTCAGCGCTTTACTATTTGCTTTTCTTAGTAACAGTCGCAGTGAAGAATACCGTACCGTTTTCAGCTCCTCCTTTATAAATGAGATGGGGATTAGCGAAGAACGGCGTTAACAATGGCAGTTTGCCGGGCAAACAGAAAGGCTGCGTCTGTACTCGTAATGTCTCTTGCGCCGTTGAAAGGTGATACGCCGCTGGCATTTGTCGCTCTCCCCTGGTCCGATATTGATCCCAGTAAACGTTGCTTATTATTGGACTGTTGCGTTAAATCCACGTAAGTACAAATGGACTTATAAGCTTTATTTTGGACTTTGAAACCACTCATTACAGTGTTGCATCAATATACTGTACATATTGTTCGTAATGGTGGTGTTTGCAGTCGGTCTGCTTTTCAAAGTACTACGTTGTGCTTCGAATCCCTCTTTTTATTTAAAGGAAGGCCTGTAAACGTTCTGTTTGGCTACAGAGAGTTTGCCCCCGATCCTTGATCCATAAGATTCATGAAAAGATCTAGGCAGGCTTTCCTTTCCCGCATTAACTAACTAACTGACTAGCAAGATTCCTGCCACGGGAAGGAAGAGTCAATGACCATAATGCCCCTGATCTGGTTCACTGGTTGAGCAGCCCCCTTTCCAGCAGATGTATGCAGCCCCCCCCCCCCCCCCCCCCTTCTTTTCCTNCCTTTCCCGCAGTTGTTTGCAGCCCCCCCCCCCCCCACCTCCTTACTGTACTGTGAAATGATGGGGTAATTATGGAGGGGCTGGAGCCAGTGGGCCACTGGGATTGTGGTCCCGTCCAGTTTTCTCCTAAGTCGCAGGCTGCCGAGATGCTATCTGCTCGCTCTCTCTGGCCGATTACTCGCAGAAGGAACGGTGCCATTCCAGCGGGGGCTAATAAACGCTCCACCTCGTGACAGAGTCCGGGCAACATCCGCCGCGTCTCCGGTGACACGGGGTGCAGCCCGCAGGATGACTTGCGGAAAAAGCCGGTATGAAACTTTGCGGTCTCCCCGTTCAGATTCATTTGTGAGCGCGGTAGGTTTCTGTGTGCAGAAACCCGGTAAATTTGTTTTGAAACGGGTGTCTTTAACACACGACCAAATATAAATTGCTTCAGCCCCATAAGGGGCCACGTGGTTGTGCTTTGAGTAAGAGCACTTGGTTTACGCCGCTATACCGGAAACATTGCTGTATCGATTAATAAACTGTTGTTTTTATCAGTTGTTTTGACCCTTTGTGAAAAAGAGCCCGATATTCAGCCATAATTAAAATGGTTACAATAATATTAATATTAATATTCTGGCTGCTTTGCGTTGTGGGAACATGCTGGGGGTCCTGTGCTCTCTCCTCTCTTGGTTTTAGGTCCTGGCCCTTGGCTGGTTTACATTCAAGGTGTTGTGGACTTAGCGTCAACAAAGTGAGAACGCGAGGTTTGTGTGAGCTGCAGCACCCCCAGCTCCCCGCCGTGTCCCCTTCCGCCGAGCACCACGTCTCCCCAGCCGCTAAACAAACCAGGTCTTATCTGCCATCCTCCCGATGCGTGGAGACAAATTGCAAACAGAGCCGTCGCCACTCCGGTTGTTATGGTAAGGGCTGCATGTGTGGGGTATTTGTGGCTGCTGTAGTTTGAAAAATGAACTGCTGTCATGAAACGCCAAAAGTCCTCCAACAGCTTAGCTCCAGCGTAGTGACCATATGGTGACACACAGATGAACCCATTGTCAGGGTTAGTTTGTTTAATTTCTCTACATGTCTGTTTGAAATAATAGGTTCATTTCCCTCATGGAATTTAGTTCTATTTAAGCACATTAAATAAATGTTTAGAACAAAAAGAAAATGAAAATAAAACAGCATTGCGACATTTCTCAATATCAGCCATGCAAGCAATGCAGCATGTAAACACGAGCATCTGACAAATGTTAACAAGGATGCATCATTTGTTGCTGTTTTCTTTTAATTTATTTTCCTAATTTTCTTAGCTGGGCTTCGGGCTGCCGCAAGCCTGATAAAGCGGTTAAAGACAATGGCGGGATAATGGACGGTCAGCTAAGTCTTCCGAGGAAAACTGCGACGGCGGCGATCGTTGCTGTTATTTCTGGTGATTTTCTTTAAGCGGCGAAAATATTGCAGGCCAACAAATGCTGTGTATTTCTGGGATTAAAACCCTGTCGCTCCAACGCGGCTTTGCGTCTGCTGAGCTTCGCGAGGGAGTCGTATGAAGAAATGTCGATTTGTTCGAGTCCCAGTTGATCGTTGTTTATGGTCCTTATTTACCCGAGAGCCTCGATCGAGGCAACTTGCTCTGCTGTGTTTTGGATGCTACGCCACACACGTTTAGCCCATTTGCTTGAGAAGATGTTCTGTTTCAGCTCAGGGTAAGTATCTTGGTCAAGGGTTCAACAGCAGGAGGGGATGTTGGAATTGGCGCTCCTAAATCTGCAAGGTGACAGTTGTAACCACTGTGAAGTTCCTGGAGGAGACTTGCTTAGTTTAACGTCGAAAAACAGCTGAATGAGTTATCTTGCTTCGCGAGAGATGACTACTGCTGTTTCTATTGCGTAACTTCTTATTTGACCATCAGAGAATTACATTTGTCGCCAAAACTAAATGACTCAAAGACCATTATGAACATCATCCATGCGCTGATGCTGATCGTGAAGCAGGTAGATGGAGTCCCTGTGAGGTGTGGAGAGACTTGTAGGGGGTCCAGCTTTAAGGATTTCATTCTACTGTCACCGAAGGACCCTGGCAGCCAGGGGAAAGCAGGTTTGCAGTGGGAAAAGTTCAGCGAGCTGCTGGGATCAGACTCACTCTGTTTTCTCGCAGGAGATCTACGGCAGGCTTCTCATATAGAGAATCTCTGAGAGGCACTTAACCTAACAGCATGGCGAGAGTTGCAAATGTGCAGAACTAGACGCGCCTGTTTGCTGATATTTCTGCACATTTGCTGCAGCATGTCTGATGGCAGTTTTATTTTGGAATAAACAAGGCAGCTTTGGTGTGCAATGGATATTTTGTCATCGATTTCGTATTTCCTTCTTTCTACTACCAGCAGTAATGTTTCGGGTTTGAGGTTAGAACAAATTCACTCCGATCGCCACGAACATTCCTTCACATTTGTGTTTTCGTTGGTCTGATCCACAGTTCAGTTCAGTTTCATTTCGGTTCAATTCAATTCACCTTTGTCATCACACAAATATAAAAAATACATTTCAAAATCCAATTCAATTGCCAGTTCCAGAGTCAAATGTTACACATATATATAACTGCACGTTTACTGCACACAGTAAATGGAGTTTAACACCATTGTTTATACAGTGCAAATCTTGAATATTGCTACACATAAAATAAAAAACAACACAGTACAAAAGCACTGTAACAAAAAAGTGAGTAAAGCAACTATTGAAAAATATTACAAAGTAGCTGTGATTGGAAATATTGCACATATTAGCAGTGTTTTTGGGGGAATATCACACGTACTTAAAGTAGCCGGGGGAAAAAAGTCTAGACTGCGACAAAGTACGTCTGGACGTCAGTCTTGGGAAAGAAGCCGTTCCTGAGTCGGGTTGAACAGGTTCACCTCCTCCCTGTGGGAAGCACAGGAACAAACTGTGGTGAAGATGAGTTTGGTCTTTGATGATGATGGCTTCCCTGTGCGAGCAGCAGCTGAGGGAGATGTTCTCTGTGGCTGGTGGTTGAGTGACCAGTCTACTCTGGGCCGGAGCAGTTATCATACCACGCTGTGATGCAGTAGGTCGTGGCGCTCTCATCTGTGGGGCGATCAGAAGTAGACGGCAGTTTGAGGGACAGTTTGGCTCAGTTCAGAAACAGCAAGAGGGCCGTTGAAGCACGTGGATTTGTCTGTAGGAGAAAAATACGACATACAGTACTGTGCAAAAGTGTTAGGCGTGCAACTTGAATGTGTGTTGAGAAGTGCAGGTAGATTCTTATCTACCATCAGGGAGGTTTCTGGTTGGTCCCAAATTCATTGTGCAGCCTGAGAATGACCTCAAACACCCAACCTCTGTCATACACAACTATCTTCAGCAAAAAGAAGGAATCCTGCGACACATGGTATGGTCCCCACAGAGCCCTCATCTCAACATGGTCGAGTCAGTCTGGGAGGACATGCAGAGACAGTCAAAGTGTGCAGAAGAACTGTGGCCAGTTCCTCAAAATGTGTGGAAGAACCTACCAACCTCTACCTTAAACTGCATGCAAGTTTGTACAAGAGAACTGATGGTGTTTTAAAGGCAAAGGGTGGTCCCACCAAATATTGATCTGATTGAGGTTTTTTTTTGTCTACTGCACTTTTTAGAAGGTTTATCGATTAATAAGTATTTATGGCATTATTTTTGGAACCGTCCTCGCTTTATAGCATTTTTCCCACTGGTGCCTCAGACTTTTGCACAGTACTGTATCTGCTTGCGTTTTTGCGTGCAACCAACCATTTCAGCGTCAACCCCCCGTGAAGCATAAAACGTTTAAATGAGCACTAACTTTCTAAACTAACTAACTAACTAAAATTTTGGCAGACCAACCGGTGTTCCAGTAGCTTCCCGATTTTTGTCTATTTATTTTGCTTTTTTTCTACCTTCAAAACCCATGACCTCATCTCATGAGATCACACACACTTTTATTTTAAGTCAGCCACTGAAGCAGTGCCACCTGCAAGTCACAGTCAGTCCCACCCATGCTCTGCAGAGCAGGATTTTTTGCATTCATATATTTTCTTTTAATTAGCATTGGATTTAAAGCTGCAAAAAATGACTCAGACTGTGCTGTGGTCGGGCCTGCAGGGCTTCAGCTTGTTGGAACTCGGCTTTCTGAGGCGCAGCATATGACTGACGCGACCTCTTCAGGATTCAGCTCTTTTGAGACTCAACCTTTGGGATCTGCCTGTTGAGACTTGGTTTTCTCAAACTTGCCTGGTTTTCACTGTCAACTTGTTTGGACTTGGGTCTTCACAAGCTTCTCATTTCAGCACTCCGCTTTCCAAAGGTGTAGGAATAGCCTTCTGAGAGAACACAACCATCTCAGCGAGGTGGGACTCCTCCCGCTAAGACTGGTTGGAATTTCTGGGTGAGCAGCGGAGAAGGGACTTCAGGTAGACCTGCCTTAATGTTTGGCTGCAGGGGTTTCCCCAAGGAGAGGATTCCCACGCAAAGGCTTGATTTCTTTTCCCGAGGCTGGGTGCTTTGACCTGTGTCGAACACGATAATGCACTTGATGTGCCGGATTGCCTGGGTTTTTTTACTGGGCCAGGTGTAAAAACAACACAGTCAGTCAGAAGAGGGATTCTGGGGTCATAAGGCTAAGCAAAAGGTCAAGTGGCTGCAACTGGAGATGAGAAATCCGATCTTGTCCAATCCCATCGAAGGACAGTACAGAGTCAGATTAAGGGTGTTAAGTCGAGAAAATATTTGGTGCGATTAGAACCACGGTGAATTTGCCTACTTGAGATTCGAGTCTCTTTTATCCGTCTTCCTCGGTTGTCCGTTCTCAATCGTTCTTCTTCTCCTCTCTCTCCCCCATCACACGGATCACGACGGTTCATCAAACCTTCTCATCAACCAGGACCGAACATTCTGACCCGGGCCGAAACCGTATTGAATGTCAGGAATATGAGACAAAAAAATGATTGGAAACGAGACAGAAAGAGCCTGACACACAGCCCACCGGGGATTTTCCTTGGCGAGACGCCTGAGATCTTCGCTTTCCAATCTCTTGCTGAAATTTGCTGTCGTTTAAGTCTCTGTCTCGGCATGACGTCAAGAAAGGCGCATCTCACGGCCTGAGAAACGGCGGCAGGACAGAAGACATTTGGGCGCTCAAGAAATGCACGCTTTTCTCAAGGTCAAATTAACAGACACCAGCGGACGGGCAACTTTCTCCGTGTTTTACCGACTATATAACCCTCTTGATTTTCTCCCTTATTCATTTTTTCTTAAAAAAAAAAGTTTCACACGTTACCGTGAAATACATCTCCCCCAGCTTTAATGAACGTGACATATTGATTTTTTTTTTTCCCACCTGGCCCGCGAACCAGTTTCGGGTTATTGAAGTGTCGCCTTGGGCGAATAAATAATTATATTTCAGAGAGTCTCATTTAATATTTACCCCCAAACTGTATTACAATAGTACTTGATATTGTTTGGATTTGGGCCACAGGTACTTTGATGTGCTGGGACACGACCAGAGTGCTGCAGCGCCGACCGAGCCTGGAGGCTGCAGTTCCCAAATCGCCACATAACCAGATCAGGGGCCAAGTGCTTGCTATGAATCGCAGTTATAGAAGCGATTCCAAACACGCCGGCAATGGCCAAGGGACTTTTGCATAACTGCTGATAAAGGGGAGGCGTGGTGCAAAACATCTGGCCTCAGCTGCGCCGTGTCTTCCCGGTCCTCTCGAATTGTACGTCGACAGGCTTTACTTCTGCCTCTCGGGTGCTTTAAACGGCAGCAGGTAAGGGGAACGACGCGCCGATCGGGGTTTTGTCGTCCTTCTCGAGCCGCAGGCATCTGGACACGTCAGTTCAACGCTGCATCGACTCTGGAGTCGAGTCTTTTGCCAGCTGGGACGTCGCCCACGTGCAGCTCCGAGACTCAGCGGGCCGGACCTTGTAATCGCGGCAGTCTGGAAAGGGAGACATTGAGAGAAGGAGCGAGCAGGAAAGAGAGAAAACAAATACTTAGGTGACATTTTTACTAGCCTGCACGATATATCACATTCGCCCTCGGCTGTTATGAGGGAGGGCTGGATTGTTTCACCGACTCTGGCGGGTAGTTGCAAGCGGAGCACCCGGCTCACGCGGCAGATCCTCGCAAGCCAGTCGCAACAAAACCAACAAGTCAGCTGTGAGAGAGCGGTACGATAAGAACTGGTGGGGCACCAGGAGTAGGCTCTGTGTGAGGAGCACAGCATCTACGTCACAATAGTGTCATCCGCCGCTTTATGACGATTAAGGGCGACGGGGGGCGTATCCGTTCACTGGGCCGACCGCTGTGTCCGAGGTGAGCTGCGGTGTTTGCGAGCTGGTCTACTTACAAATCGCCGCCGCTGTCGGGTAAGTTTTATCGGAACGATTTAGGTAAGCGCTTCGCTCAGGGTTTCGGAGCGTCGTCGCCAATTTGTACCCCGGTCCGTCCGAGTGGGAGGTTACAGCTGCGGCCGCTGTGCTACCTGCCGCCCGCAGGTGAAAGAAGCTCGAGCGTGACGTGCTTCAGCAACCCGGTAAACATCAGCACGTGTCGCTGCAAACACTTGAATTTCTGTATATATGACGTACATACTTCTGCATCCATCCGTCATCGGTAACTGAGCAGGGTCGCGGTGGTCCAGAACCTGCCCCCCCCCAACCGGCTCAGGTGCTGCGAGACGCTACCTGCTGAGCCACATCTCACCGCGCACCTGTATAGCTGAATGGAATCTCTGCTTATAAAAAATAAAACGACAGCTTTTAAAAAAAAAACATTAGTAAACTTTGCGCCATTACTGGCCTTGGAAAGAAACGTTAGGTTAACAAATATATAAACAAATGCCAAAATCACGGGAGATGTAGAAGTAATAAAATACATGCACCTCCCACCCTTTGTTCTTCTAGCACCACTTGTTAGCAGATTTTTTTTTACTACATTTGTATAGATGCTGGAGGGGGGCGGTGCCCGAGGGTCTCACCAACAGCAGAGCATCACAACACACGTGTGAAGTCACACCTGTGGACCAGCCTTTCCGACTTCATGCCCCCCATGCCCCCGAGCCCCAGAAGAAGGCGGTAGGCACCTCGGCTTGTGAGGACAAAGCCGGTACTGTTCCAGCTTGTTGGAGAAACGCGCCAGCAGCACAGATTAAAGCGTAAGTAGAACCCCTGACATCATCGGTGAGACGGAATACCGCGGTGCCAAACTCAGTTGGTGGAAATAACAAAGTCGGGGGGGAAGTGGTTACTTGGGAAATATTATTTATGATGCTTAATTTGTTCTGAGTGTTTACTTTCGGTCCCATTACCGGGCTGGATCTGTCACTCACGTCGGCGACAGCGGAGCACGGGGTCGCCGATGCCAGCGCATCTCACCTGCCCATGATGTCACCCCGCGAGGCGCGGCGCGCCCCAGCTTTGACCTCCGAACGTCACCGCGCCTCATCTTCTCGTCCCGTCTTTCTGTTTCTCTTCACGTTTGCCCCACGTTTACCCGCGGAGCGAGGGAGAACGCAGCCCACGAACTTCGGCGACAGTAATGTTTTATTTATCTCTTCATGTTATGCTTTTCCGACGCCACCGTATCTGTTGGCGGTCACGCTATCGAGTTCGTGCATGAAGGAGCCAGAGCGTGGGGTCTCACCGGTGGGCCTACATTGATGCCTGGGTAGGCCTACAACCCAGACGTCTCCCTCCGCCCATAAAATGACCCCCCCCCTTTTTGTGCCGTGGTTCCGATAGCAGCTGTTTAGCTCATTTCTCATTCGGCTGACACTTCCCGCTTCGCTCACCCAGGACCCTAATGCCAGATTTGAGTGAATGTCGCGGGCGGGGGGGGGGGGGTCCCGTTTGGCTGTGTAGGAAAGCAACTGGCTTGTCACACTCAAAGCTGTTATGACTCTTTTACGGACAGAGAGCGTTCGCGATTCTACTGGGACATTGTCAAAATCGAACACTTTTCCTCAGTTTCACGTAAATTATTGCAAACTTTGTTAAGTAATCTTGAAATTTGCCCCAAAAATGGTTCTACATCATCAGTCCTTATTGATTCTCCCCGTGGTGTAAAAAAGTATATTTCCCCTTTGCAATTCTCTCTATTTTTGCAGCTTTTTATTAGTTCTAGCAATATATCCATAGAGCACGAGAGAGAAGAAGTGACACCGGTACAGTGTAGGTTTTATCAACTTTTCACTGGTTGTGAAAAATAATGAAACGTAAAATCATAGGTGTCACAAATGGTCTGACAGTCAGTAAATGGTGGAAACCTTTAACTGCAAAGACTGCAGTTGAAGGCTTGCTGTAGCTGTTGACTGGGCTCTCACATCACTGAGGCGGACGTTTGGTCCATCCCTCCACGTGGAACTGCTTTAGCTCAGTGACAGTAATGGGTTTTCAAGCATGAACACCTCTTTCCACATCTTGCCACAGGTCCTGGGATAGGAAAACATCCCCAAACCAGACCATCACCACCAGACCTCGCTGACAGTAAAAGGTCTTTACTCTGACGCAACGAGGCCCACGTGGTCCAGAAAGTTCTACTTTTGCTTCTTCGGTCCGCAGAACATCGTTCCAGAAACCTTGAGAAACATCCTGGTGTTTTTTTTAGATGAACAGTAGAGGAGCTTTCGTGTTTTGGTGGGTGGTTTCCATCCAACTATTCTCCCGCATCTCCCATTTCTCCCATGTTTGTCTTTCTTATTGTGAAGCCACGAACACTGATTTCAGTTGACCTGCAGGTCCCAGCTGCTCCTTTTGAGCTCCGAGACATTTTCATAGGACGGTGTTACTACTCTTCCGACATTTCTCTGTCTGACTGTCGTTCAGCAGAGGTTTAGTGCCTTAGAAAGGGCTCCGGTAGACCTGCCCAGACTGACAGGCTTCAGAAAGTTGTCTGTGGAAGACTTCAGAAATTTCCTTTAAGGGCAGAATGTTGTGTCGCTATGAGTTTTTTTTTACCAACACGACTTTTGCCGTTGAGGGTTTAAGCAGCTGGAAAGCAGGGTGGTGTTGTTGCCTGTGTGGACATGTGTCTCAATCCAGCTCAGTCTATGAGGAGCTTACGTGTTTTCCCCGTGTCTGTGTGGGTTTCCTCCCACAGTCCAAATGTTTGTGTTGTATCATAATTTGCCCTTGTAAATTGCCCATAGTGTGTGATTATCTTACAATGGTTTGGTGCCCCAGCCAGGGTCTAGCGCCCGGGCGCTCTGGGATAGGCTCCAGACTGCTGTGACCCTGGCTGGGACATGTGGGTGAGGATAATGGTTGAATGGATGAATACCTCTGTTCAAACAGCGTACCGCGGTAACTAGGGTAATATTACTGCTGGATCACAATTACTTTTTCACGCCTATGGTTACACATATAATTGTCTTCCACACTGGCAAGATGACATGTAAATAACCTGGGCCCGTGAATATTCATCCATACAGTGTAAAAAAAACCCAAAATGTCCTGTGATTTGTTACATTCTCTTTTCACTGGCACTGCACATACTGACTACATACAGTACTGTGCAAAAGTCTTAGGCAGCTGTGGGAAAAATGCTATAAAGCGAGGACGGTTCCAAAAATAATGTCATGAATACTTATAAATCAATAAACCTTCTAAAAAGTGCAGGAGACAAAAAAACCTCCATCAGATCAATATTTGGTGGGACCACCCTTTGCCTTTAAAACACCATCAGTTCTCTTGTGCAAACTTGCATGCAGTTTAAGGTAGAGGTTGGGTAGGTTCTTCCCAACATTTTGAGGAATTGGCCACAGTTCTTCTGCAGACTTTGACTGTCTCTGCATGTCCTCCCAGACTGACTTGATCCTGCTGAGATCAGGGATCTGTGGGGACCAGACCATCTGTTGCTCAAGATAGTTGTGTATGACTGGGATTGGGTGTTTGAGGTCATTCTCAGGCTGCACAATGAATTTGGGACCAACCAGAAACCTCCCTGATGGTAGATAAGTATCTACCTGTACTTCTCAACAGACACTGAAGTTGCACACCTAACACTTTTACACAGTACTGTACGTATACTGGGCCAGCAGGTGCAGTAGTGGTGAGAGCTGCTGTCTTCCAGTGCCTGCTTGTGGTGAGACTCCTTTTCTGGAGGGACTTGCCCTGAATTGACACAGTGAAAATCGCCCAGGTGTGTAAACGGGTGAATAACTGTAAGCTGAGTGTAGAAACCGAACGCTGTAGTTCACCTTGGACAAATCCATTAACTGAGTAAATTGTCACAAACGTCCCGCTGTTCCAGCCCCCTGTGACCTGTGATCAGAACAGACAGCAGTTTTGGGGACGTTTCTTTGCGGCTCTTTGATGACAACCTCCCAGCCCCGTTCGTGTTCCACGACGAATGAGAGAGGAGGACAAATGATGAGGACGACATGGAGTTTCCCGCGTCTTGCCATCTTGACCCTCAAAAAGCTCGACAGCCGTGCCACCCGAAGTCGAGGGTAGTGTCTTCCTAGAAGTAACACAACTCCTTCAACGTTAATCTTTCACGTCTTCTCCTCTTCTGAATCACGAGCAGCCTTTTCGTACAATGGTTTCTCTTCATCCGGTGTCTCTGACTTGCTGCAAATAATCCAACGTCAGTCAGTACTACAAAGAAGCAACCGATATTCTCCACGGCCACCTGCCCAGCTCTACTTCCACATTTACTCGCAGCTTCTCTGAAAACGATCGGTTGCAGGAGTGCAATAAAATTCACCGCAATGTGCGATTTTGTGCGGAACCAACGAGTAAAAAAATCCAATTCCTTTTTTTCCGCCCCCCTGCAGTTGCGTGGCAGATATCCGTCCACCGTCCCGCAGTAGGAGGGCGATGCACTGAGGCATCTTTCGACAGCTTTCATTGCTTTTCTTATGCCAGTTGTGAACCTTCAGAATTCCCCCCTTCACATAAACACCTTGAAGGAACTTCTAATTACGGCCAAGTGTGTTTTTCCCAGTTCCTCCTCTTTCCTGTCAGCCCAGGGAAACAGTCGACACTCACTTTTCCGTTAAGAAAAAACAAGTGGGGTCATAACTCTGTTACCCAGGTCTACTTCGCATTTACTCTTTGCTACACTGATTTAGCTTTAAAGTGTCTTCTGCTTCTCCCGCACTTAACCTCTGTTTGGCCACAAAAGAAGCAGAGCATATGCTTTCAACCACTATTCTATGTGTGTAATGTACACTTTCAAGACCTGGACACCTCATTGTTTCCATCTATTCGCTGTCAGTATCTGCGCATCCGATGCGGGGTCACGATGGTCCGAACCCTTTCCTGGGTGCAGAAGACGGACGCAGACGCAAGGAGAACATGCAGACTGGATTCAAACCCATGTCTGAAGCCACTGCCCAAGAGCTGAGAAGGGCCAGCATTACCTTGTCTTTTATTGCTTCCATTAACACATTTCTGACCGGGGTTGTGGTGGTCTGCAGCCTATCCTGGAACCACGGGGTACTAGGCTATGAAACTACCCTTGGATTGGGGTGCTGGTTTATCTCAATGTGAAATAAAGGCTTGATGTAGTATACAATGCAGATTTTGAACTAGTTTAACTCTGGCGAAGGTGAATTAATATGGATGGCATCACTGATCTTCACCAACTGTTCGGGTGGTCTTCAAATAATATTCAACACTCTTCACCCTAGATGCAGGTGAATATTGTCTCGTGCTCAGCATTACTTGGAGGGACATCTGGTTTCGTCACCAAAGTGGCTTTGAGTGCAGGACACCTTCCCTCACACATGTTTAGGCAACAGCTGCCCAACCACAACCCACCTGCCACACTGAGGGAACAAATCTCAACGTGTCACCTTGACTGGATTGTGTGACAGATACAGCACAGTCCTAGCCACCTCTCTGATAGTACACAGTGCCGTCCAGACCTTGGGCCTGGAGTTCCCTGTGGAAAAAATGCAGCTCCACCTTCTCACCGAGCTCCACTGTATCTGGGTATAAATCTCATTCTGGTTCCCATCTTCATCTTCTTTTCTTAGTCTCATTTTTTTTTCCAAGTTCTCTGGTTTCTCTTGCCTTTTTCCTTCTCTGTCCTGCTTTTCAAATTTGGTCTGCGCTCGTTCACCTTCAGAGCCGTTTCAACAAACAGTACAAGTCAAAAGTCTGAGCACAGGCGAGCAACCTGGACGATACCTGCGTGGGACAGACCGGGCAGAGGCGCGAACCTTCAAGTGTTCTGTGTGTTTGGGAACTGCTGCAGAAGGGCTGTGAAGCCATAATGATCCAAGACAGAATTTTCTAGCTAAATTGCTCAGAAGAATATTTCTGGTAATTTCCAGAAAATCTACTCCCACCTTCGACTTGTACTGCACTCAGACTGTCCTCCGCATCCCCCATAAATCTGCGAAACAATCCAATGTGTTAACGTAACGTTTCTTCCGAAGTGTCACAAAGCGGACCTCAGTCGCAAATCTCAGGGCAAAAGGCCGCCTGAAGGTTACAAGTTCAGCTCCATTGTCTGCTTTGAGGTAGCCCTGTTGAAGAGAACGTTCGGCAAACACGTCACGCAGCATCAAGCGGTCCGTTTTCACGTGCGCGGCTTTCTCGATTTTGGGCGGTGAATCTCAGCCATTCCTAAGTGCCACAGTCCTTCTTCCGGCATGTTGTATTTCAAACAAGTGCGACTTTGTGTGTATTTCACTGGCTTCCTTCAAATCCTTGTATTTCTACCCGGACGTGAAATATGGTGATGATGTCAGGCACGAGGCCTGTCTCCGATCACATCCTCACTTCCTGCGGGGTTCATTATCGTGAATCCTCCTCGTCTTCCGTCCATCTGGGTAGCGGAAAGCGTGGGGGGGGGGGGGGGTGTTAATACGGCTGTCTTCATTAAATTGTCAGGGTGAAGGTTGGTTTACTTTATGGGCAGGAAGCAAGTTCAGTGCAACTGCACACCAACAGCAAGCCGCCGAGGTCTGGCTCTGTCGCCGTACCTGTGTGTGTTTGTCTGTTCTGTGTCTCGAGTGCCTGTGTTCACACAAATGTAGCTTTGAATCCAAAAACATGCAGTTCAGATAAGTTGGTGATTCTGTGTCTGATTGTGACAGAAAGCAGTTAAGGATGGGTGAGTGCCCTGGTGTAGACTGGCTTCCAGGGAGGGTGGTGCCCTACCTAAGAGGTGGCACTGACCACGATCTTGTCCCTATGTCCCTTCTGCATGGTCCGCCTCATGCTTGGACCGCCTGTGTCCTGCTTAGATGATCGCTTATTGAAGATGGATGGGTGGATGATGAGCTCACATTGGACACAATGTACAGTGCTGTGCAAAAATGTTAGGCGTGCAACTTCAGTGTCTGTTGAGAAGTACAGGTAGATTCTTATCTACCATCAGGGGGGTTTCAGGTTGGTCCCAAATTCATTCTGCAGCCTGAGAATGACCTCAATAGACCTCAATATTATAGTTTAATAATTAAAAGAGAATGCGCGCACACACACACACACACACACACACACACACACATGAAATTGGGATTTTTTACCCAGTCAAAGTAAAAACTTGAACCTTAATGGGTGGAAACCTGAGGAGGGGCTAAGCTGAGCTCAAGGGCTTGTGTACAATGGGAAAACAATCAGAATATTTAGCTCGCTGCGTGAAACAGAAATCTGACACTATTTATCTCAGCAGTGTGTGAAGTGTTGAGTTGCAGCCCGGGCCGGTGAACGGTTTGGATCGTGCTCCAAGCTGTAATATGCGAGTGCGGCAACGCGTTCACACGTACACGCGGCCTTTGGGGCTGAGGTTTGAGTCCTGCCCTTGGTCGGTCTGGAAGCCGGTGGGTCGGACACACGGGAGCAGACGCGTGTGTGCTATTTGCAGCCTTCTAGCCCCCTCCCCCTCCCCCTCCCCCTTCCCCTTCCTCCATTTCTTTTCCTTCTGCGATTCAGGACTCTGTTCCAGTCAGGTAAGCAGGCAAATGGGCACGGAGGGGAAAAGCGATACACCTGAGAACTGCCCTGGGAAATGGCTCTCTTTGTGAAGCTGGAAAAGCGCAAGGCCTTTGGCGTGTGACCCGTCAATGGGAGCCGTCCGCACCGCTTGACCATCCTCACTGCGCTGGCCACCAAAGGCGGGGGGGGGGTGTTCAAGCCACATGTCTAGGTGAGACCCCCCGCATGAGCGTTTTTAACATTCGGAGACCCCTGTGTGCCCCACAAACACCACGCTGTGACTTTCACGCCGGTGGACCTGCTTGACGGCACAGATGAAAAGCTGGCAAGAAACGCTGCAAAAAAAAGCCAACGCTGTGTGTCAGGAAAGGGAAACTTTCACAAATGTTCAGTTCAGGTTCCAAGTAGTCTCAGAGATGAGCATGGTTTGCCACACGCTGTAACGGAAGAGGGAACTGTGGGAAACGCCAGCAGGTGTGAGTGATTTTTAATATGCGAAGCAGTTAAGGAACCACCATGAAACTGTTTTCAGGCAGGACTCGCCAAAACTCGGTCAACCAGCCCGATCAGCCTCGGTCGCACCAAGCCAGACACGATCCCTTAAAATGTGGCGAAGGCGAGGTTTGAGGATTCGCGCGGCGGAGCGTTTTCACAGCGACTCAACGGCACAACGGACCTGGGTTTTATTCTGGCTTTTGATCTGATGTATCTCTGTACCGAGAGGGTAGATAGAGGGAAGTCGGGCCGCGACTTTACCGTCTGACCCGGAAGAGGGAAAAAAAAAAACCACATCACCTGTCCACGCGGTGGCTCCCAAAAAGAGGGCGAAAACCCCTTATTCGCGAACGTCATTTCCACACCTACGCCACGCAAAGCGGAGCCCGCAGCTCTTCCACACCCTCGCGCCTGCCACACGTTTCCGGCACACTGTGACATAATAAAACAAGAATTAAAACATGTTTACGTCGTATTAAAATCTAATTCACAATCCATTGCGGAAAAGTAGCGTGAAGCCCGTAAAATAAAACGGCAGCAGGGGGTATTAGGACTGTTGGCTTCTGCTTGAAAGAAGGTCCTCTGAACTGTAACTTAGCATCGTGCACGTAACATTGGACGTTTTAATCCTGGATCCGCTAATAATAATAATAATAATAATAATAATAATAATAATAATAATAATAATAGTATAAGGGCCCATCATGTGGGTGTTGTAGAAATGTTAAAAGAGGGTGAACTGCTTTGTGGCTCAGTGGAAATTCTTCCCCCCTGGGTTCTGCCCTACCCCCAGCACAGCACCCCAATACCTGAGACCCACCCAAAACACGTCCCGTCCTGCCAAACCCCCCCCCCCACCTTACCTCCTCAACCTTTCCTCCCTGGTGCCTGAGGGTGTCACACCCCATCTGAAACAGACTGCTCATTGTTCCTCCCTATACCTGCGGAGCACCGCTGTCAGTCAGTCTGAACACACACACACACACACACACACACACTTCTTACAGCAGCAGCCAACCTCCTCTCTAACCTTTTCTTCACATTCTTTCTCTCTTTACTTATTAGTCACTCATTAGTTTTCCCGCTTCTCTTTTCGGGCCTCAACCCTCGATGCGGAGGCCTGTCTTTGACGGCGCTCAGGCACATGCAGTCGCTTCAGGCCCAGACAAAGGTAGCACTGTTTTCAAAACGCAGGCAAAGCAGTGTAAATTAAAGCTCTGACATGTACCTTGACAGCGCGGCAGAGAGGCAGGGCAGTCAAAACTCCCATGCAACACCTGGGCCTTATTAAACATAAAATCCATGCCGCGGAGATGTAACCCTAAACCCATATTGACTTTTAGATGGAGCCTAATAAATCTTTCAGTTATTTATCCTTTCCTTGCCCCCCTCCAGCGCTGCACCCGCCCTATTCCACCACATTCTTCATACGTCCACGAGAAAGCGCTTTTAAATCTAGGCCTCTGACAATAAAGACGTTAAAAACTCGTGCGTCAAAAACGAAACGGGCACTTTTTGGAAGACGGGATGTCAGCGGGCGCCGTTTCAGCGAGACGCGGGGCTCTTCCACAACAGATTAGGAGAAAGAAGTGCCCTGCTGCACTTTTCGAAGGGAGTCAACGAAACGGAGCTCCCGAATGCAGCGTCCGAGCCCCGCGCTCGCGCCATGTAAGTCGAAGGCGCTTCTCCACCGCGGCTGTTCGGCGTGCCTGCCGTAAACCGGCCTCCTTGAGACTGTCTTGCTTTTCAAAAATGTACGCATGAGGACGTGTCCCAGGAACGTGTCGAAAACGCTCAGGTATACTGCCGTTTATTTCTTAAGCGTGTTTTAAGTGTCGCTTCTCTCCGGATCGGCTCACTTCGGCACACTTTACCGCCCTCCCCTCCCGTCAACCGCTTTCCCGTGCAGGTTTGCCGGAGCGGCGCGAGGAGCTGCCGAAGTGCAGGAGCCGGGAAAAAGAAGACGACTTTTACAGGGTGAAGTGATTCTTTTCCCTCCCTTTCTTTCTGTCAAACACAGCTGGAGCGAGGAGGGGGAGACGAAAAGCACAGGTCACTCGGTTCACCAGCGGTCTGCCACCAATCCAAACATCCCCGCGAGCTGTGCCCCGGGGTGGATCCCGACCGCCACGTCTGCTCCTCATCACGTCGTCCAGCAGTTCTCCTGACATGCTGGACCAGCCAGTTCCACTAATCATGTAGAACTTCTCAAAAAATGAAGCCCAAGGTTTTTCTTGATGAAATTCCCCCATTTTTTGGTAAGGGGAAGCGGAGGGTCTCTATTGCAGGGCTATCAGGGTGGTTAGGTCAGTTGTGCTACCCACCGAGCTATCGTTACCGCTCGGGGTCCGGGATGGTTGCCTCTTTGGAGTCCTGCTTTTGTTTATTTTTCTTTTGGATTCACGACTTTCTCCTCTTTTGATTCCTGGACTGGGATTTGAACCCCAGTGTCCATGACAGACCCTAACCCACTGTGCTAGCAATGTGTAGGGCAACAGTCCAGGGGTTAGGGTTAGGATCATGGTTAGGGGTAGGGTTATCGAGTTGGTTAGGAGCCTTTCCGTGCGTGTAGGGTTAGGGTTAGGTTTATACCTTGGAGAGGATCCCAGCCCATTACAGGGCAGTCATTCGTATTCACTAACCCCCACATACGACACCCAATTCAGAGCCAACCGTTTATTTGAAACACATCTTTGGACTGTGCGTATGTGTGTATGTGTGTGTGTGGGGGGGGCTGAATCATGTGGAGGAAATTTACACGAGTCCAGAGACAACATGCAAACACCCAACAGGGACCAAGTCGGATCGAAAGACCCGTCCAGCGTACGTTTCGACTTATGCGGCACCTTTCAATCCGAGTCCAAAGGTTTAACACTGCATTTAAAATGAGGGAAAATTCTGTCGCAGAAGCGCAGATGTTTGGCTGCAGCAGAAGTGCTGGGCTGCTGTGTTCATAGCTGCCTTTGACATCATTGATTAGGTTTCTCCCACACGCTTGGTCCTCCGTCCCCCGGACCGCCTCCGCTCCACCCTGCCCCCTTTGCATTGGTTCCCAGGAGCTGTCACTGCCTGCAGGGTATTACCTCAGCGTGCCGCAGTCACGGGTGCTGATGGGTAAGCGGTCCCGCCCCCCCGCCGAGCCTGACTTCATCCTCTGCCCACGGGAGTGGCTCCACCTCAGTGGTGTGAACCAAAGGGGCACTGTGGCACAGATGAGCAAGGCCGCGTTCCCTCGCCAAACCGTGGGTGGGATGGGGGGGTCACCGCAAATGAAAACGATAACCAAGACGCCACGTGCCGCGTATTTAGGCTGCGAACGAGGGGACGGTCGGACGGGCGCAGCTGTGAGAAGCAGCAGAGCACGAAAGCGATCCGAACGGTCAGCACCGCTGACGTACGCTTGCCTTTTGTTTTCTGCCGTTATTAGCAGGAATGGTTCTCCCACCTTGTTGCCCGGCCGCCGGGATTTCACACGCGGGGAGCTTATCGCGAAGAACGACAGCGACGCAGTGGGGTCCGTAGAAGTCGCGCACGCACGCGCTCGTGGCCAGGTGCGAGTGGGCCGACTGAATTAGTCTGGAGTGGAGTGTAAATAGATTGTCGTGCTGGTTGAGTGGGTAACCTTATTGCCCCCCTGGCGATGTGTTTAAATTTGGCTGCAGATTTGTGCACTATTGGTATTAATGCTACCACCCAGTCCAAACAACACTCCCTCAATGTCCCCCGTCTAACCCCCATGTGGACCCTGTTCTGAATCCACGTGACCGTAGCTGGACCTCTTCCAAATGATGGAAAGACCGACGGGCAGAGCTGTGGCGACCGGGAGCTTTAATGACTACAGAAGGAGCTGAGTGGGTGTCAGAAGGTGTGTTAAAGGGGATCAGAGGGAGGTGAATCACAGCCCGGGACTGGAACCAAGCCTGGGGTAATGGTGGGAGTCTTAATTTGGCAGTGAGTGATATAGCTGCACTGAGAGGGACTGAACACAGCTGGCTGAAGGGGATTCTGGGTAGAGGAGCCACAGCATGAGGGTAGCCTACAGGTCACAGACACAGCCTCCTCCCACGCCTACCCGAAATAGCCTCCCATTAACCGTGAGTTCATTAGACAGTATGAGAAATAAGCAAACTGATGAGGAGACAAGGATGGAGGAGAAGACACACACACACACACACACACACACACACACCAGTAGTATCAATAAACTCTTTGCTGGGCCCACAAGGGCTCATTGTTCCTGGAGCTTCTGGAAACCGCTGGATTGGTGGAATATCTGAGCCTCCTTCATTACTTCCCCTCTTCCACCCCCTCCTTAATAACAGTTGTGTTAACATATATAAATACAGCAGCAATTTCCTCTTTGTCGGGACCTTTTCTGGCAGCCTGTGTTGGGTCTATCAGCTGGGTTCATCACGCTGGATTTCACAGTAGGAGGCTGGGTCACGACAGGCAGGCCCAAGTTGGAGAGTCCCACAGACTCACGGAGAACCTCCTGGTGTTTCCAGTGACAGACCTCTGCTGTTCCATAACAGGAGGCAGAGAGAAGACTTAATCCATACATACAGCGTATACTGCACACACTGTACAAATATGTTAGACTGGAAACATTTCTCCTATTGACAGCTTCAAGTAGCTCCTGCTTGTCAGATGTCTTCAACCCCAGCAGGGTGAGGGACTGAATCCAGAAATGGTCAGAATTTTAATTCCACACAGATTTTGTTCCATTCACTTAAAACCACCTAGAAAAAAAAAGAGAGAAAAGGAAAGAAAAAAAATTCGAACAATTTGACCAAAACCATATTTCAAAGAACATGAATGACAAAAAAAAAATCTCAGCACTAAGCAAAAAAATAAACTATAAGAAAACCACGATAGTTAAAAAAAAAAAAAAAAAAAAAAAAAACCCCAAAAAAAAAAAAAAAAAAAAAAAAAAAAAAAAAAAGACAAACAGTAGAGTTTCCATGTAGAAATCCTCAATAATTGAGAAACTGCTACAGGAGACCAGGGGAAATTTGGCCAGACGGCAGAATGTTTCCATGCAGTGAATTTTGCTCAGAGTTGCATTAAATATAATCTTTGAAGCAAATGGGCTGTTCACTTTGCACTTGGAAAGCGTGGGATAAACAGTGAATTGTGAACTTCAACAGTTGGATTTTCGCAGGGCCGGTGTTGTCAAGCTTAAACGGGGCTTGGCTTGGCACACAAAAACAAACCCACGTTTATTTGTCCAACTTGAGCACACACCGTCTTTTATGTCTATACAAAAAAAAAAAACCTCCTTGAAGGACTCATAACAAATTCCTCATCCGTGTTGTCCCCTGTTGCTAGGTTCTCTTTGGGATGAAGAGCCTAGAACAAAATGGTCAGATCTAGAAAGCCTGGAAGTAACTGTTGCCGCTGTTTTTAGAAAATGAAGCTGCAACCAGCCAAGGTACAAAAAAATACACTTGCGGACGAACATTTATTGAAAGCGTAAAAATTGTCCGAATGGCTTAAGGTGCACGTTGTGCATTTCTGTGAAAAAAAAAATAGGAAAAACACGTCCATCCATTTGGAGCATTTTAGCGCTTGGAGCCGTCGCCCCCGACGTGCTTCTCTCTGCGTATTGCCTTTCTTTGCTTCTGACACCTGAGACTCCAAAAATGGTTGCGCTCTGGGGTTTTCCAGGGTCTGTCATGAAGCTGGGCCGGTCGCAGGAGAAAGTAGGAAGCTGCCGAAAGGACCGGGAGCAGGAGATGAACCGATACCCGAGCGGTATCGCCACGGCAACGATGAGCGACCTGTCGCCCGATCGCTGCGGGAAGCGAAACGCTCTGCGAAAGTTGAGGCGCGGAACGGAATGCAGCGGGTGTTGTTTTTGAGCTGAGGCACAGTGGGCCGGTATCTCGTGGCTCATTTCGGACCCCGGTAAAATGATCGCTGGCGGTTCCGTGTTAGACTGAACCCCCCTGCAGATGCATTGTGGGACTGTGACCTTGCGTTCGCTCTCACTTGTGATCCGGAGCCCGTCCAGAATCGCTGGACAGGACGGCCCGGGTCCACCACAGGGTCACCGACACATTCACGCGCTTACGGGTTATCCGGGGCCCCCAGCTAGCCTGCGACATGTCTTTGGACTGTGCGGCGAAACCAGAACACCGGGGGGACGCCTACGCAGACAAGCGGAGAAACACTGAGCAGGATTGAGAGCCCGACAGCCCAGTGCTGTTCCCTTCATCCTTACGTTTGAACAGCAAAATTCTAGCAGAAACAGTGAAGTGCAGTGATTTCGTTTGTACGGGTCTGGGACCCCAAGAGAGCACCGAGCGAAAGGCCGTGGTTTCCTGCCTTTTCATCACCCAGGAGGAGTTGGGCTCAGAGCCCTTGGAGAGGAATCCATGCTCCGAGATTAGAGTTAATAAGGGTTTGCTTTCAGCGTGATTACATCACAGCAACGGCTCTCACGTCTTTGGTATTTTTCATCCTTTCTCTGTTAAGCTTGTAATTATTGCACTGAACCCTTAATTGAAGTAAAGACCTTGACAGTCAGTTGCTCACACAACAGCAAGTTGAACTGTGGCGCGACTTCCGTGTTGTTGGGAGATCGGCTGGAGCGAGGCGCTTGAGGACATCGGGTCTCCGCTTCTGCATCGACAGGGACGCTTCCCTGGCACCAGAGCCTCAAAATATCGCGTGGTTCTCATGTCAGAAACGGGGAGGTCACGTACTAGAAGAACATTCGTGTTTTCTTAGAAATATGTGTCTCCGTCCGGGGAATTGCCTTTATATAAGTTGTGCGGGGGTTCTTCCTTATTTTTTTTTGCCCAGATGAAAACATCAGTGTTATTTAACCCCCCCCAACCCCCGTGCTTATCTGCATTCTTGGCTGGCGTTGAACTCCCAGTCCATCGCAGATGGTTCCAGAACGCAGAGGTCTGTACGTAAATAGCCGGTAGCAACTAGCGGACAGGTCAAGTGAACATCCGCGACGATTCACGGAGGACGCTCCGTGTCTGACGATTTGGGCTTTGCCGGCGTATCTTAAGGAAGCCATTTCGGCTCAGATTGGTTCAGGAAAACCTCAGTTGCCCTCACCGACTGGGGCTGCAAGCAGGGCGGCCTGAAGACGCACCGGCGACTGCTCAAGATGAGCTGAGCTCCTCCGTGTCACCAAGACGTCAGCAGCACCGGCAAGTCCGTAAGTCGGAGAGACGGAAAACTTCCAGACTTTAAATATTGCTGATATTATCTAATTCAATGGCTTTTTTCAGCCGGTTACACTTAGGTTACTTGTTCACCTTGTCAGATAGAAGCATTATGGTTCACCCACACATTATAGCGACCGCTTCACCCAGTCAGGCTCACAGCGGCTCTCGGAATCACTGGACAGCAGCCGGTGAAAGCATTCCAGAACGGGAAGCCAGTCGCGGCCGGTTAAGTGCGACCAACGATCCTGAAACACATGCCTTTGGACCGCGGGAGGAAAGCCACGCGAACTCGACACAGAGCAAGGCAGATTCAAACCGACGGCCGAACGGGCGGCGCCGCGAAGCAGCAGCGGTACCTGCTGTGCCCCTGTGCCGCTCCACGGAAACATTGTCAGTTTGAAAATGGTGTCCTCTTTCCATATCATATTGTGCTCAGATGGGCTTCAACCTTCGCGATGTAAGTTTCTGGCCCATCAGGTTCACACACAGCTTTGGAGACCCTCCCCAGTTCAGCAGAATCTCCTCAGTCCCTTGAGGATTAGCACTCTATTCTGGGTATACCTGGGTATCCGCAGGTATCTGGGGGCTCCGTGTCTTAAGGAACCATCAGCAGCGCTTGGCCCTTCAGCTTCAGAGATCTGGCCTGGGGCCATCCTCAGTCACACCCTGACAGGTGACGTCCCTTGGCCTCCCAAACACGATACGCCGCAGCAGGAGCGCAAAGCTACCAGGCAGAGAGAAGCCGGCGACGAGGAAACTACCGGTTTTATTTTTTCACCTTATTTTTTTTTTTTTGCTCTGCTTTTCAGCTCTTGGCACCAAGAACTGGCAAAGGGAGGTATCAACACAAAAGAAAACACGCTACAAGCAGTTACAGGCCTGGACTTTGTCCCTAAGTGCTGCAGCCGCAGGTTGCCAAGGATTAGCGAGAGCAGATCTTCAAAACACAAATCACAAACAATTCGCAGAAACTGGTCTAAAAGCAAAATTTTTTTTTAATGGCTTCAGAAGCGGGCTACTGGCAAAGAATGGAAGATTTATGGAATATTAACGCCCGGCCCACCCTGCCCTCTCTGCCCCATTGACAAGTTAACCGTGGCCGACTCAGCCGCCCGTAAGACGCAGCACCTCCGTTATTTCCAGCCTGGATCCCGTGGTTGCGGTACGGTAACAACACCCCTCCTGCCCCGCCGTTTCTCAGAGACACATCGCCCAGACAAAATGGAAAACTGCGATCAAATAAAACCCACCATTAAGAAACGCTGGGCAGAGGCGCAAACATCTCTCTTTATCGGCGCAAGCAGCCCAGTTCTTGCACATCACCGCCATTCCATTACCGTGACGGACCCGCGTTTGGACGCTAGTTTTCTCCCCCCTTAACGTCTTCCAACTGTCCTCTAGCCCTTTGTTTAGCCTTCGCCCTCAACAGCCAGCAGTTTTAACTGTTTACAAAATTAGGCTCAAGGAATTGGAGCGGGTGGCTCCTCTGCGTGTTTTAGTCGGCAGCTCCGGCATTAACCGCCCGCACCCTCTCAATTATTAAAGCGCTTCTCCTTTGGTGCCCAGCTTAGATGCCAGACGTTTTCCGGCATGTTCCGCGACCTCTCCGTCAGCACGTTTAAGCACCATCTCACGCGTCGACAGGTACGCGCTCCCGTCCCGCTCCGCAAACACCGAGGCGGGCCGTTTTTGAGGGAAATGCACACGTTGGAGCTTCGCTGAGCTCCGCTGTTTATCGAAGGCCCGTAGCAATGAGTGCCGCCTCACCGCGTCTCTGCGGAGTTTTGCAACGAAAGTTTACGCAAAGGGCACGGAGACCTTCCTGGCCCGCCACAGCGAATGTGCTGTATATCCCTCGGCTTCCGTCCGTATGTTAAACACCCTCCATGTTGCCGCTGGCCAGCTGCGTGTCGGTTCCAGAAAACAGCGCTGCGTCGTCGAGCGTTTTTCTCCCGAAAGCTTCCAGTGGAGCTGAAATTTACGAGCGGGAACGAGTTCGATTTACCTCGCGAGTTCCGCCGCTGGTTGCGTAAGGCTGTTGGAGGACAAACAGAAACAAATCGGAGAATTTGATTTATAGACATCTCCATCTCAACCTCACAGCTGCTCACAACCATTACATTCAGTTTGAAACACACACACACATTGAATTGGGACCAGTAGCTTCTGGAAGTGAACGAATTACTCACTCAGGTAATATAGTTGTCTGTTAACACTCTTCATTATGTGACAACTGCCACTTTTTGAAGCACCAACCGCCCTCCAGTTCGATAGAAGAAGAGGACAATATCCCCCCTCTGACTGCCAACAGAGGGGCTCATTGTTCAGCTTCAGTCCTCCGGTGTCCTGTTGACTTGAATACCTGATGGTCACCGCACCGTCCCTGCGCAGGTGTGCACATCTGGAGCCTGGGCCGGGTGGGTCCAGGTGAGGCGGTCGGGTCTTCCAGAGGATAACCCAGCAGAGCGTGGCGGTGTCTCCAGGTGATCTTCCCTAGGCCCAAAAGACGAGAAGCTATTCCAGGTCATTGTTCCAAAAGGAAGGGGGTCTGCAATCCCTCACAATCAGCCTCTCCTGCCTCCTCCCCGCAGCACCGGGACAATTTAAGCAATGTAAAACAATACCGGGGTAATTCATTCTGCTCTGCTTCCCCAAAAAAGACCTGCTTTTGTCTAACCAGGGTCCCCTGATGTTCTCCCGGTGACGGATGCCATCAGCGCCATGTCCGGGGTAGTTCATTTCCACAGGCCAGGCCCGTGTCACGGCAGATATGGAGCAGAGCGGTCCCTGGGCCCGGGACCAGGACTTTGGGGCTCACATCCCTTACTGGCAGTGACAGTACAGTGTATACATCCCCCGATGACGGACCGGTTCCGCTCACAAAACCCAGGGACATGCTAACAGCTGTTTAGACAGCGGTTAAGTCCTCATTTCCTTCTATTACTCACATCACACGTCCACAGTCATCGCCATATCATTGTACGAGTCCTTCCGGCTCTTCAAAATTTAAGGCTGTCTTTTTTTTTAAGGTGTCCCAGTTCCTTGTACAAGTCCAGAGTGTAACACCCCTACCAACTGGATCCTACCGAGCTGCTGACATTTATTTATTTAGCAGATAATTTCCCCTAAAATGACTTTCAAGTCAGCATGACTAAGTGCTGTAAGATGACAAATATAAATGTGATATGATGCATATAATAAAATATGAAAGACATTAAGCATGGTTTCAATTGCGGGAGCTGCTTTGTATTCTTTGTTTATATTCTCTATCAGTTGGGAGCTTAGATGCTAAGTCCAATATCGCAGCTTTAGCCCTGGGGGGGTGCTAAAAAAGTTAAATGGGAAGAAAGACATCCAGAACAACAAGTGGAACCTCTGTACTCGGCTTGTACGGCACGTCGCTGCAGTAAATCTGAGCGGAGAAAGTCAGAGCGGAGTTCTGGCGGCGACCACTAGGTGGCGAAGAGGAGTCCGACCTGCGGTTCACTATCGTTTGAACTGAACACGGATTTATCTCCTGTAAAGTAGGTTACAAAAAAAAAAAAAACATCACAAAAAATACAGACAGGTCCTCTTATGAGGGATACGAACTGCAGGAGGATAAAAAATGAACCGATCGTCAGTCACAAACATTTTGTTTACAAAACACATCCAACTTAGTGCAGATTCTGGTCAGTAGTTTCACTCATAAAAGTACAATAACGTTCTTATACTGTGTTAACAGTGCATTTTAAAGATATTGGTGTATATTATTCATTAATATGTATATATGTGTAAATATTATAACTATAGTACATGTTTGCAAATACAGAGAAAACCCTTTGTTGCCATTTTGGGAATTCCCCTCTCCAGAATATTTCTGCTTTAGAAACCAGCTCACTGAAAATGTCATTGCTTCACTATTCATGTCTGTCGAACCTGCAGCTGATTTTTTTTACTCACAGCTGAGAAAATGTATTCACCTCCTTTAGGTACTTTGCGAGGAAATGCGGCAGAAGAGGATAAGTTAATAGCACCGAGTAAATTCATTTGAAGATGGGGAAGGGGAGGAAAAGCAAAGAGTGCAGCTCGTGTTTTGTACCTGACGCTTTCGGATCAGGTGACGTGGGCTGTGTGTCCACTGGGGCTGCAGCACCACTAGATACCGTCTGACCTGACCTTCACGTCGTCCAAGTCAGAGCCCACGTCTAAAAAGCAAAAAATAATTGACATCAATTACAATAAGAAAGCTTTTGATAGTAAGTAGACAAATGCCTCTGTAACCAAATCTATTTTGTCCTTGAAAATGCATCACATGCCAAATTTTGTGGATACCGAGTGCCTATTTCCGTTATTTTAAATAAGGGAGACATAAATAAATAATGAGCTCCGAGCCCATCGGAAAACACCTATATAACTACGAACCCATGACCTGAGCGCGATAAACACCGTAGACAGCAGTTACCTGGTTAGAAAACACTTAATGGTGTCATGAATGTGGTGTTTGTACCACGGTGCGGTGTGTACAATACCGCACTTTTCACACGCTAGTCACTGCGTTGCACACGGGAGACGAGAGGTTCGCAGCCCCACTTGAGTCATGACCGGTCGAATAAGGGGAATAAAGATGTGCATCAAAGAAACTCTCCGCGACACCTCTGTTTCGGACAAGAGGCAATTAAATTAGTATTCTTTTTTTCAATTTAAATGAAATGAGCAATAAATATGGTGACGTCATGCAAACGTGTTCAAATGGAGCAAAACAGGAGGAAACAGCTGATAACTCCCGTGCAGCGCTCACGTCTGGTGTCAGATAAATTCGTAAAAGAAAACAATAGAGTTAATTACAATACTTAGTACTTAACAATACTTAAAAGAACTTATGTGTAGATTTTTTTTTAAATTTATTTTTATCTTTAGTCAAATTTTGACTCTATCGTGGATAAGCTTCCGATACAAATTTGTTATAGCGAAATTTTACATTCAGATGCCTATATATACATATTAATCTTCAGTAGCCGCTACCGTGAAAACGTGGATATAGAGAGTTTGGATACGAAAGGATTGCTGTATTACATCAGAACTGGTGTGATCTGCATCTGCTGGGCAGCACAGCAAACGGCGCTGCTGTCTCACACGGTGCTGGTGCTGTGAGGTGTGGGGTCAAATTCAGTCAGTCTGTGTGCGGTTCGCATGTTGTCTCAACATCTGGTCGGGTGTCTTTCCACAGTCCAAAGACCAAATGTGTTTCAGGTTATTAGGTCACTGTAAACTGCACACGGTGTGTGTGTGCAGCTACCCGGGGATGGACTGGCACCCCGTCGGGATATAGTCTCCTATCCTTGTACCTAGTGACTCTGGGACGGACTGTGTGGCACTGTGACCAAGACGAGCGGTTAAGGATAATGTATGGATAACAGTCATCGCTTTAAGTCCCAAAATGAACAATTTGGTAATAATTAACTAGTTTACTACCCAGTGTACACAGCGCACTTTAGAGCAACAGCTTACCGCTTGCTGTCTTTTACTGGTTGGAAACGAAGGCTCCCTTTTGAATAAAATTGGATGGTTTTTCTCCTTTGTTCTACCATAAAACTACATTGTTTTGAAACTAATAGAACAGATCATTAAATGGCTCAACGCAACCAAACACATCAGTAGAGCGAAATGAATCACACACCAGATGTCCATATGGAGGATGTTTTTTTCAGGCTCATGGAAAGTTTTCTTCTGTTTGCATTTCTGTCAATTTGCAGCCTTAAAAGAACGCAATCAACCAATCGCACGTGTTTTTAATCTGCTAAAGAAATTTCAGAACACTTACGACCCCGTGACTGCATTAGAAAAAAAAACGGGTTCTTGGATCTTTTCTTCCAGAGCTGCAAGATGAGACTTTTGTTGCATCTCAGCTCTTAATTGGAAGCACCTCCATACTTATATTATTAAAACTGTCAGTTATTTACAGCAATTCCTCTGCATCTCTGCTCTCTACAGCAGAATTTTCTCTATAATGGAACTTGAAAAGTAGTTCTAACGCATCGATATCCAAGTGGAAACTATTGCTATGATGAATTTTCTCTGAAGTGTATCCATAATAAAAAAATTAAATCACAAGTAAAAATCAAAATAAAAATTTAAAAAAGTCTGTAGTGTACTGTAGTAAAATAATACTGCATGTTTTGTAATAAACTCTACTGTGTTCTGTTACAAATTTGTCCGAAGCCAGACGTGAGCGCTGCATGCAAGTTATTGGCTGTTTCCGACTTTTTCTCTCTGCCTGAATACGTTTGCACGATGTCACCGCATTTATTGCTCATGTCGTTTTTAAAAAATAGGTATAAAAATATAAATGTTGGTTGTTGTGTGAAACAGAGGCGACGCGGAGAGTTACTGTGACACTCGTCTTTATTCCCCTTATTCAACATGTCATAAGACTGAAGTACGGCTGCGAACCTCTCGTCTCCCGTGTGCAACGCAGTGACTAACGTGTGAAAAGTGCTGTATTGTACACACCGCACCGCGGTATAAACACCACACTCATGACAACATTGTGTTTTCTAATCGGGTAACTGCTTATCGTGCTCAAGTCATGGGTTCAAAGTTATACAGGTGTTTTCCGTTGGGCTGGGAGCCCAACATTTATTTATTTTCCCCCTCTTAAAATAATGACAAATAGACACTGGGTTCAAATGTGGCCTCAAGTAAAGCTCCACCAGGATGCCTTCATGGACAAGCTGCTCTTAATAATAGATGGACAGATTTGAATAAGCTGCTTTGAACTCTTAGAGCCACAATTTTGTTTTCTGCAAAAGTTTGTTGTCACATCCAAAGCCACCGTTGAGACAAACTTTCCTTGTAGAGAATGTGAATCTTTTCGTGACATGTCTTGAACTGTGGGATAAAACCAGAGGAACCCCACACAGACACCGGAGGAATATGCACTTCACGTGAGCAGGATTTGCACTCATGCCCACCTGGCCCAGGCAGTGTGAGCCACTGTGCCCCCCCCAAAAAGTACAAGTGCCCTTAGATGTAATTATCTACTGAAATCGAACGGTAAAATGTGACAGGCTGTAAATTCTGAGCTAATAACACAGAAAAACTGCAATATACTTTAAATATTACCTCGTAAATAAAATTCTGGGAATCATCGGTTTCTTTTCAACAGCTGCCCGTGAGGCTGGCGTCCCATCCAGGGGCAGGTTCTCAGACTAGCAGGACTTTTTCTGGGACAGGTGCCAGACCTCCACGACCCTCCTCATGATAAGCGGTTATTGATCATAGGTGGATGGATGGATGGATGGATGGATGGATGGATGGATGGATGGATGGATGGATGGATGGCTTTGCCTGTGAGCTGCAGGAAGGTCTTCTTACTGCAGAATGCTGGATGGATGGGACTGGGGTTAAAAGCAGGGAATCACCTTATGCTCCCCAGCTGGCTGCCTTGGTCAAACTATTTTAACCTGGCACGGGAGGGGTAAGTTATAAGTAGGTAATGTCAACTAGGGGACTTTTCAAAGAACCACAAGGTCTCCATGCAGTGCTGGAACACGAACTCGCACCTCCCTTTATAGTGTCAGATTTTGCCTGGCCAGGGACCCAGGTGCCCATCTGAGGCTTCCTTTGGTGAAAATGATGGGAAAATTATGTTGAAAAATGTTTGATTCTGATCAGTTACCTTAAAAATAGTTATGGGTTAAACCTAACAGCAAGTTACATTAAATCAGATAAACTGTACATGAGATGTACATGGACCGTAGTGACATGAATTGCTGCTCTACAGCAATTTTTTGAGTCACATGTACAGTAGAAGCATGAGAAATGAGCAAAGAGCCAAAATCAGGGATGGGAAGCAGGAGACATCTGAAGAAACCTGCTTCATCTCTAAATCTAAATCTTTGTTTCTTTGTGTGTTTGTTTTCTACACACTTTGCTTTTCAAGCCACAGTCCTGAAATTCGTCACACAGGTTCTTCTCACCCTTTGTGAGGTTTCTGTGTGATCCATGTCTTTAAACTGCTCAAAGGACAAAACTCCACCTACTGAAACGTTCAAATTCAGGGTTGGCGAAGCAGGAGTAGTGACATCACACACAGCACATAGTGATGTCACCCGCAGAGCATATGTACGTGATGCGGACGGATTTTTTCACCAAACACACACACACACACACACACCACAGCCAGCGAAATACAAAGACAACTTGGCATAAAACCCTGGTGGACATTAAACGGACTCAGTTTTATGTGCTCCTCATCAGTTCAGAACCTCTTCAGTCCTGGTCACCAACAAAGAGGAATAACACAAACACCGACGGCACCGATCCGTCACGGGTTCAATTTGTTTCGCTAGAAATAAGTGGAGGTTTCACCAGTTAGATCAGGTCCAAGTCTCTAGAAAATATTTCCCTCCGTCCGTAACGGGTCTCCCCCTGAACCCGGCGCTGCTGACACGCCACAAACCAGTCGTGCATTTAATTCATTCAAAGTAGTTGTTTGTTCAACATTAAGAATTTTAAATGTAAGGCTGCATTCGGTTGCTGGTAGGAACGATGCGTTTAGTTTTAAAACCGCAAAGTGTAGGTTAGAAAAAGAAATCCAGTCTAGTTATGCAGGAACCTCCCTGCGCGCGTTTTAACATTCATCAGCACCGGCTGTGTTTGTGAAGCATTTAAGCGCAGAAATGTCGTCTTCTTTAAAATCCGCATTAGGAAGGAGCCGACAGAAGCTCCCTGGGACGAGATCTGCCGATGGGAGCGAGTTACAGCCTTACTGCTCACACCTGGAGAAGGGATCCGCGTGACCGTTCCTCGCCTGTCATCGCACAGCGGCCCGGCTGCGACGTTCGCCGCGAGCCGCTCGCCGTTGCGCTTCTTTCTGTTTTCGTCTCCCGCCAGGCCGGATCAGAGACGCTCTGCAAGGGGCGGCGGCTGATTTTTGGAGCTCGCTGGGAAGACACCGTTGACGGGCGTATTATTCATTTATTTACTTCTTTTGCTTTCGTCCCGATTCGAGTCCAGAGCGAGGGGCCCGGAGAAAACCCGACATGCGTGTAAGCGCCAGTGAAAGACGGCTCGCGATTCGGATTGCCAACGCGTGGAGCCGGAGAAGCCGACGCTTCGTCTGGTCATACGTTCCCTTTCCGTTCCGATTTCTCCCACACGAAGTCCCGGTGAGAAGCATGACCGTCGCTGGTGCTTTTTCTCCTAACTAAACAATTCAAGCACTAAAAGGGCAAGAAGAATGAAAAGCCCCAAAGAGAGCAAGATACAACATATAGCTTACAGTCACTGGAGGCTGTATGTTGTAATTATGAAATATTTAAAGTCAACAGTCATAAACGCTTTTAAAAGTGCACAGTAAATCCAGCTTATAAATCTGACAGTTTTAGCTCAGCTATGAAAGCTGTAATTTGTGTCGTCCACATGGGATCCTGGGAAGAGGCCAGCGGCGGTGTTTGTCTGTTTTGCCCCGAGCTGGGGAAAGACAGAAAGATGCAGGAGAAGAACGGTCTGCGGACACCACCTGCCTCCAAGCGTGAGCCTTTGGCTCTGGCTGCAACTTCACCATATGAACTGCGTCGCCGCCCAAAAAATATGAAGTCATGCAGCGAGCGCAACAATAACAAGCACCCCTCTCCAAGTGACTCTCCAGCGAGTTTACTTGATGGCGTAATATTTGTGGACGCAGGCGCGGGCAGCTGGCTAGCGCAGCGCTACTTCGGCCCCGCCGATAGGGCCCCGAGTCAGCTGTCGGCGAGGCAAATGGCTCTGGGACCTGCGGAGACTGTGTACATTAGAGTGGCAAACAAAAGCTCCAACTTTAAACAAAAGAGGAGGAAGAACAAATGCAGAACGTGGGATACAGAAACGGCTTAACACTTGCTTTATCTCCCCTCAGTCGGCGACCTTGGGTTTCAAGACGGGGGGTATAGAGGATGTGGGATTCCGTCACATACGCCCGTGTGTTTAAAGGGCCTCCATGGCTGGAAGTGAAACGGTGGAAAAGGGGCTTTGGACAGGCAGGCCCGTGATGGTGGGGTTTTGAAACACATAAGAGCAGGATGAAGGCAAACGGGGGAAGTCTGCATCTAAACTACCAAGTTAGACCTTCTGCCTCCTCACAGCACACAGTGGGAAAGATCTGCAAACCTTGCAAGCTTTTACTCACGTTCACCAAACAGTCCTTGGTTTAGCAGACACGTTTCTCCGAAGCAACACAGCAACTCAGAATAAAAAAGTGTTGTACAACTGTGTTTTAGAATCCTTTCTAACCCTGACACCTAACCCTAACCCTAACTTTGTACAACAGGTAATGTGTTTTAGATGCTAAACCTAAACCTAACCCTGAACCTAAACCTAACCCTAACTCTGTACAACAGATAATGTGTTTTAGATGCTAAACCTAAACCTAACCCTGAACCTAAACCTAACCCTAACTCTGTACAACAGATAATGTGTTTTAGATGTTAAACCTAACCCTAAACCCTAATCCAAATTGCTGAATAACAGCTAATGTGTCACATATAGCCATTCTTACTGCACAAATGCATTTCTGCATAGAACTGAGCACTTTGGATTGACAGGAAATACTGAAGTTCTTCTAAAACTTAATGTGATGCAAGTTCACGGAGCGGTGAGGAGATCAGGAGGGAAGTTAGGTCTGGTGTGCCGCATAGTGTACGTAGTGTTATAACCAAACTGCACAATTAAAGATTTTTCAGTGAAACGTTTATGAAAGCAAAAAAAAAAAAAACTCCCTATAATAATACATGAAATAAATTTTATTTAAAAATAAACTATTATTACAAAGGCACGGTAAATACGAGGGGCGGCAGGCGTAAGTCAGACTGAGGAACATTACAAGGTTCAGAGAATGAGGTTTCCCTGCTGGTTACAGACCTCCCATAGTGGGGACCGGCGCTCCCGCTTCCTCACCAACAGCTCCCTCTCTCACCGAGGGCCATAAACGTTCCTGGTTCTTCTGACTCACTCCTCAGAAAGGGACACACAGGGAGTTCGGCGTGGCTTTTTTTTTTCCTCTCCATTTCTTCATTTGTGCTGGGCTCAGCCCTCCATTAGTTCCCTTTCTTGGCTTTTCACGCTGGCAGCTCGAGGGCCTTCTGCCGTCATTGACATGATAATTTTCACCTCTCTCCTTCCTCCAGCAGGATTTGGGTGAACTCGCCCACAGCCCCCCGCCTCGAGTGCTTCTCAAAGCTTGGGTAAACAGTTGCCACCACAACATCAGACCACATTTAGCATCATAAAAGCGTTTTGTGAAAAGGTGACCTCTGCTGTTAATGGTCTCACATCCGCTGGAACCTTTGGATGATTTATCTCAGGTTGAAGCTCTCTTTCACTTTTGCGTCGACTTTTTTTAGACAACCGTTGTTTCGATCAGCAATTCACCGCAGGTTGTTACGACTGCATTTCGATGGGGCCTCGTGGGATTCCCGGGACCTCCGCCCTACCCGCTGCCCCGGCTAACTTTAACTGGCATATTTTCTCTCTAGGCTTTAGTAAGTCAACTGAATTTGGACAAAACTCCAGTAGTCCCAGCTGTTAAAGCGGTGGCGGCTCACACCCACCACCACCAACCTCCTCCATGCCTGGTATCACCCATTAAAACGCGCAACTCCCAGCAAAACGCTGCTGGAGATCCGCACTACTGTAAACGCCGTGGAGCCAGAAGGTTTGCCTTCCAAAAATAATTTTAAAAGAAGAAAAGGGGTTCAATAAGAAAATGTTTTTCATTAGAAAAAAAAAAATCCCACTTTCCCCCAAATGTGCAGGAATGTTAAGCGTATCCTTAAGAAGATTAGGAGGCTCCCTGATACAGCTAGCGGCTTCTCGGGACGTGCCAAAGGCCTGCTAGATCAAAAGGGCCCTGA
This sequence comes from Arapaima gigas, assembly GCA_900497675.1. Taxonomy (NCBI): domain Eukaryota; kingdom Metazoa; phylum Chordata; class Actinopteri; order Osteoglossiformes; family Osteoglossidae; genus Arapaima; species Arapaima gigas. The sequence continues at coordinate 224,574 of UFQX01000716.1, read as the reverse complement.
CTTCCTCATCATTAGCTGCAGCTTATCCCACAATGCTTTGGCTCTCCAATATTGACCCCCTCATTATCCCGGGACCCCCACTAGTCAGGCTTTCAGCACACGGCACTGCGACAGAGGATCCATTCCCCGGTCTCAGTGGACGCACGAGATGCAGCGGCGCGGACACGCCACGCCCGAGCGCCGCACGCCTCTCGTTCCTCTGCCCGCGCCCGAGCGCTTCCCTTCGTTTTTACGAGCAACTGCCGTCCGCCGAAAACAGTTTTTCTACCCTTTCGGAATTAATCATTAATACGATGGCGAAACAAACCGTTGCAGGTGCGGGCAACGAAACAGTCGCGGGAGAGAACCTGCCAAGAAACAAAGTAGGGGACCGCTGTTGGTGCCAAAGGCGGCAAAAGAGCGGGAGAGCAGCCGGAACGGGGAAGTATGTCGATGCCGTCTGGGTTCTGGTTTCAATCGGTTGCCTTAAGACTTTTTTTTTTTTTTTGCTGTTTACAACATTGAATGTAAACTTGTTCACTTGTTCATCTATCAGTTCGAGGCCTCGTGGCGGTCATTATTGCCGAGTTGCCAAAATAGGTTCCGGGAATATTTATACACCTGTGACTTTTTATCAAAAGGCAAAAGCCGAGTGAGTCCAGACGTTTATGTTCTATATTGTTGTTAAAATAGGAATAATGGCTTTAAATGCGGCCGCAGCCGCGAATGACGCCATTATTAAAATCGGACTGAGTCTCTGTGGGAATGCAAGAGTGTTTGCGGCCACGTTGCCATTTATCGAAATTCATTACTTATTAACAGCCCCCCCCCCCCGGGGGGGCCGGTCCTGCCCACCTGAAAGCTGCCCGTACACTTCCTTTATCCGCGCAGCACTTGCGGACCAACGGTAGTTCCGTTTGTGTTGCTGAGACATTTATTATCAAAACCTCCTTGGTGCTTTGAGACGGAAACAAACCAGCCCGTCAGACGGTTTGTCTTCAGACCAGGAAGAACAAAGAAGACGTGTGAATGGTGGGCAAATTTACCAAAGGCAGTTCCAGGAGACCTTTAGCGTGTGACACACCTGAGGGACGGAGCCCTGTGCACCTGTTCTCTGTTTGATCAGCATCGCGAGCGAACGGCACTCCAGATGCACAATGCTATCGCCCCCGATCGCCGGGGTAAATCTACTTCTTATCTCTTACTGCCTCTGGCCGCCTCGGTACAAGGCTATTGGCAGGGCTCCGTTTACGAGGGGCGCCAGCTGTAAGCTGGACCGCTGCGGCGGGGGGTTATGGAAGTAGCGATAGGGCAGGCAAACATGCTAACCATTCCCACACAAGCACCAGCAGTGTTTACAGGCCATTACCTGCAAATTATTTGACACGAACATAATGGCATTCGCTAGGATGACTGTGACTAATAAAAACCGACCGTGAAGATAAGCGGGAAACAAAAAAAAAAAAAAAGACATCGTTTTGACCCTTGTTTTTTTTGCCGCACTTTCCTGGCCGCGTGGAACTGAGCTGCAGGACCGAGGGCCCACTGAGGCCAGCGTGGTAAGAACCTGCTGAGATGAAGGTATGCGGTAGCTATTCCAGCGTTAGGCTACCGCCCGGTCGGAAAGGCTAGCTAGCCTGAAGGAACGTAAACGCAGGTCACGGAAGCCTAAAATACACGCCAAACAGCACGTGCTTGTCTACCGTTGTGGTTCTGAGGGCTCACGTTGAAAAGGCTCTATGTGCATCGAAGATGCCGTTTTGGCCCAACTGAAATCGGCCAAAATCCGCATCCCACAAATCCTCTCAGCTTGTTTACTAGCATCGCGCGTCCCTCCGCCGGCAGAGATGTCCGTCGCACGGAAGTCGCAGCAAATACAAGCGCAGCAGAAACCTCCAAGTCGACGTTTAAACAACGCTACTCGACCCGACGTCCGCGGCCTGGAAGGTCGCGACTCTGCTGACTGCGGCAAGTTCTCGGCACATGTTTATGAGATGCTGAGAGACTCGTGAGTTATGCTCCCGAGTGACTGGTCGGCACAAAGTCCAAACGCGGTCGGGGCAATTTATCAGGATACAGTCACTTAGGAGTGTAAGTGCGTGCCAGTTATCTTCAGACGGGTTGTTAACCTATTGAACTTGGCACGCAGCGTGCAACAGGCCTGGGGAGGGGAGCGCTAGCGCTGGCTTTCTTTAAACGTGCACGCGTTCTGTTCATAACTTGCTCTCGAGAGCTGACCCCAGAGGCCAGAGCGAGAGCCTGGTCTGAACGGCGGGTGACGCAAAGCAGAGCCCCGTGTGTCCCACCGTTCGCGGCCTTATCGCAAACCCCCGGAGGGGGTCCGTCGTGGGACGGACAGGCCTCGCGTCTTCAACTCCTCTTTCCCTCGGATATAACCTCCGAGCCGGCCGCTGTCCGTGTCGGCCCCCGCGGCCGGCCCCCGCGGCCGGCCCGGGGGCGACGATTCGCAGCCCAGGGGTGATTACGGAAGGGGTCTGGAAAATGTGACACGAGCCTGGAGTGGTTTCATACAGACTCTCACACACACACTCGCCGTTTTGTTTGTTTACTTTTGACTCCCGTTTCTTACGCCACCCGTTTCTGACACCCCTGAAAATCCGTCTCCACCGATCTGTCCGCCAGCTATTGTCGGAGCTGTTTTTTGCCAATTTCCGGCAACTTTGATCCATCGCTGCCGTCAGCAAGAATGATTTTGCGGTATCGGGCAGAGTTACGATGCAACGGTTTTGCGACGGGTATCTTGGCAATGGCCGCACGCCGTGAATTTAAGATACGCAGATTTACCAGATCGATGACGGGATTCCTTGGACTGAAGAGGAGTGGGAAAAGGGACGAATCCCGAACTGGATGGTGTTTCGCGAGGCTGTGAAAAATGGCCGGGCCGGCAGGACTGGGCCTCGGAAATCGGACCAGGTAGAGGGGGAAGGACGGACAGTAGGAATGATAGCAAGGTGAGACCTGTTACCCTTCCCAGGGTAGATACAGAGGGTAACAGGTACAAGAGCAGAGGAGTGCGTTTCGGATGGTTCTGGGTTTGAGTCCCAGGGCTGTTGTTTTTCGTAAGGCCTGGGTGTAGTCCCCGCCACGTGACTGAGGCGGCTTCCTTACGCAACGCCCCGAAACAGAATCCCTCCGGCCGTTCCTCGACGAAAGCGCAGACGTTTACGGCCGGCTGTCGGGTTACGCGGTCCCGCGAACGGAGACGACGTTGCGTTTCGAAGTCGAGCGGAACAATAAGCCGCAGCGCCAACTCTGGCATCTCGACATCCGCAACACGAAGCCGACGCAAAACCAACAGCAAGCTATTTCTCCGTCCCCCTCCCCCGTGGTGGTGCACTTTCTCGTTTCCCTCTCATTACATGGCTTTAAAACTTCAGCGGTTTGGCACGGTGGCGAAGACGATCCCAGCAGTTCCTGTTGTGGTCACCGAATTTTTCGTTTGACTTTCCTCTCACAAGGCAATTATCATAATCATTTCATGATACCACAGTATCCAGTGTTGCGGGGAAAAAGATTTTCGTGTCTCCGTGATTTTCCGGAATGTTTTGTTTCGAACGCCTCTTAGATTTCGTATGTGTTTTTTGGACCGAGGCTGCAGACGGATATTAATCCTCGCGAGGTGGCTCTCGGTAGTGCTAGCGAGCTTTTTAAATGAAGGGCTGCCAGTCTGCGCTACAAGGACAACAATCCAAGATGTATTCTGCAGCCGCGGTGATTCCGAGATTAATAAGAGCCTCCCGAGACCCGAGCGACCGTTTGATCGAGAGCTCCTCGTAATTCCCTTTGTTTGGTTTGAAGAGACTCCACTGCTTTTGCTTTCTTTTCCTCGCTCCGGTGTGAACAATTGTTCCAGCCGCCAATAAAATCAAGCTTAAGCCCGCGCTGCGTACAACGCTATATGTGAGTTTCAGGCCATTACCGACACATAATACATCTTCCCCTACGTTGTTCCATTTCCTCGTTCCTTTATTCCTTTCTCCAGATCTCACAGTAATGTAAATAGTTGCTTGTGGTTTCATCCCCTCTCTTCATTTTTCAGCCCTGTCTGCTGCCTCGTTCTGAACTTCGAGACCGTTCGCAATAACTCCCCGGCTTTTCAAATTAGTCTCGGATGCGGAATAGGCCGCTCTGTCTTCTCGTACGACGTGCGAGTTTTTTTGCGGGGGGGAAACGTACCCGCATCACGGAATGTTTTTCGAAACCGCGCCGTTCCTCTTACCGCAGCGTAATCCTCGGGACCGGTGTCTACTTGTGAGGCCCGCGTGGCCTGTGGCGGCAGAGGCTGGTGCATTTCGAGGGCCAGCAAGGCGGCGAAAGCCTGCCCGTACTCGGGGGTCAAAGGTCACATCTGAAACAGCGCCGTGTGACCGAATGGAAAAAGGAAAGTTTAGCTTGAAGAAGTGAGATAATGGGGTATAAATGAGAACCAGTACGAGATGAGTGAAGCGAGCGGGGTGGACGTGAGGAAGCCGTGCCGGGCTTGCGTAAGCGTGGTTTCGCACTCGGAGCCAAGGCACAGTCCCTCGGTAAACACATCGGGCCCTCGATTTCGGGCTCAAGTCAAAAACAATCTGTTTGACTCCAGATTTTTAACAATAAAAATTTCACACACAGCACAATGAGTTCAGTGGCTTCGACCTCATGCACTGCAGGGGTAGCAGTACCAGGTTGGGGACCAGTAAGGTAATGGGTCACGTTTGGTTTTTTTGAAGGTGATGTTGAACATGGATGACTAACTAGCTGAACGCGCGCACACACACACACACACACACACACACACACACACACATAGAGACGCCATACAAGCTGCCTCCCTCTCAACGCACAGCATATATAGTACATGTATATATATCAGTGCTCGAACACCCCTGTACTCCCAGGCTCATTTTTCTCATGAAGATACATGTCATGGCTCTGCAGACATTTCAGTGCAGACTGTTTCAATAAGAACCCAGAAGAGGTTTTATCCTCTCATTTATTACCATTATTAAGCACAAGGAGCTGCTGGCAGGTAGGGAAACGTGTGCAAATAAATCTCCCCCCCAGCTTTCCTTTACTGATGATCTGTCACAGCAGGAGACACTGCACCTCTGTACTTTCCTCAGCACAAGTTCCATGGTTTCATAAAAATCTATCTATCTATCTATCTATCTATCTGTCTATCTACCCATCTATCTGCCCACCTACCTTCCCTCTCTTCTATCTATCTATCTATCTGCCCACCTACCTTCCCTCTCTTCTATCTATCTATCTATCTGCCCACCTACCTTCCCTCTCTTCTATCTGTCGAGTAAAGTGGCAGTAGTGTGCCCTGCCTGTGGACATGTACACACGGTCTGAGTCTCTGTGCTCATTTAGACCACGATGGAAATATTAGACACAGTGGCTCAAGACGAGACACGTGGGGTCCAGAGAGGAAATAGCACTGATTCAGAGGGACAGAAGAGATTAAAAACCTCAGTGCTCCACATGAGGGTCACGCGAACTCGCAGTTCTTCGTTCACACGAGCACTGGAGCGTGTTTTTATGATAGACTCGTACTCCTCCAGCAGGCGTGTGCACACACTCGCTGCGTTCTGAATCGAATTTTGCCTTTGACAGCTGTGTTACTTTTCATCTTCGCAGGACAACCTGCTGAAAGCGAGTTTTGTCCTCCCCTAGACTCACGCGGGTGTTTGGGACACATCATCTGCGAGAAACAGAGTTATCTAGAAGTAGCCAGAGTGTAAAGCAACAGGAATTTTCCCTCAATGACGCGAACTTGAACCTGAGGCTCTGTGTTGGCCGTACCTGTCCCAGGTGTGCCTCGATCCCCGCGATGAACCTGGCTGGAGGGGGAAAGGGTGCGGTGGCTGCATTCCTAGGCCCTTCGCTTTCTTCAGGGATCTGCACAACAGGGCTAATGAAGTGCTGCACCTGCGCGCGCGCACACACACACACACACACACACACACACACACACACACACACACACACCCAGAGCGACACACTCAAAGCAGCAGGGAAGAGAGGGGAGGAAAAATCCTGCCCGGTCGCTTCCAGACCACTTTTGCCCCGTGCCAAATGTCCACACATGAACTCCATAACCACTGTGGAGAAAAGCCCTCGCTGGGCACATCATCTTCTGACTGCCGCCTTTAAAAGACAAACTACATCCACATCCTCCTCACAGCGCTGTCAGGGCACAGCTCCTTGGAGTCTTCGTTCTTAAATTAGCCAAAGATAGGAAACAGAGTCCGCATGCAGGACCCCTGAAAGAAGAGCTTAGTTGGACTTGGGCCTACAGCAGGAACACAGGACCTGGCCTTCATTCTGCTCTATTCTGTTCTCTCGTTTGAAGACCTAGTTGGTGGTTCGGCGGTTAGAACTTTTGGATTGCAAGGTCCAGGTTTGAATCCCTTGTCCTGCTGCAATGTCCTCGATCACCCTGAACTGCTCCAGCAAAACATGGCCCAGGTGTGTAAGTGGTTAAATGGTTAAAAGTAGCTTAACATTGTAAGTCACTTTTGGATTGAAGCGTCAGCGAAATAAACAAATGTGAACACGTTTCTTCATAGTCGTCTACTGCAGACTTCTTGAAGCAGAGAAAGTGTCGCCCTGTGAGCTATTTCAAGCCAGTCTTAATACCAGAGGAGTAATATGTAAGTAATGTGTAAGCTAAGTGGATAATGGTTAATGGTTTTCTGTGAATTCGGGTGGATTTGCTAACGTTTGTTTATCGGTGTGCATCTCTGCGTGTTCCAGTGTGTAGACCACGGCCGAAAATGGGGTCCTTTCCCTGCACGTTACACCCGGTGAGAAAACCGTCTCTCTCACGGCTGTGGAGCGTGTGTGAGCACTTTATTAAAGGCAGCTGGGAGGGGGGTTAGTGTGAGGTGGGGGGCAGCTGCCGCTCGCGTAGAGTCTGCAAACCACACTTCGTGCAAGGTTCCAGGCCCAGCGCGCACCGAGCGGGAGATCCGGGGAGACACGGGGGACAAAGACAGAGACCCCGAGAGACACTGGTCACCATAGTGGCTTTGGGGCCTGTTTGCTCTGGCTGGACTGCTGGTCTGTGCTTTAGAGCAACTGAGAACATCTGCGAAACCAAACACAGCGGGACTAAGTGGTCTATGCGGTGGTAACAAGGAGCACGTGCGCGTACATAGNGCGTGTGTGAGCACTTTATTAAAGGCAGCTGGGAGGGGGGTTAGTGTGAGGTGGGGGGCAGCTGCCGCTCGCGTAGAGTCTGCAAACCACACTTCGTGCAAGGTTCCAGGCCCAGCGCGCACCGAGCGGGAGATCCGGGGAGACACGGGGGACAAAGACAGAGACCCCGAGAGACACTGGTCACCATAGTGGCTTTGGGGCCTGTTTGCTCTGGCTGGACTGCTGGTCTGTGCTTTAGAGCAACTGAGAACATCTGCGAAACCAAACACAGCGGGACTAAGTGGTCTATGTGGTGGTAACAAGGAGCACGTGCGCGTACATAGACACACACACACACACGCACTGAAAATGCAACACACTGCGAACACAACATCACTCATTGGCAGAAATACAAAAATTTGTACTATGGAGTTTTGGTGACGTGTCCTTTTCTTTTACCTCAACACTAAGATGCTGGATCAAACCCAGTCTGGAGGATATGCAAAATAAATTTAAAAATGAATAAATAAAAACAAACAAATATAAATAGAGATAGATAGATAGATAGATAGATAGATAGATAGATAGATAGATAGATAGATAGGTCAACAACAACAACAATAATAATAATGATAATAATGATAATAATAACAATGGATTAATGGCATTAGCAGAGTATGTTGCAGTCAAGAATAAATGTGAAGCAGGATAATGTGCCTTATTTTGTACAAACTGCATTTTGGGGGGGGGGGGG
>UFQX01000716.1:111792-216539 GCA_900497675.1 Arapaima gigas | reverse complement strand
TTTTTGGGGGGGGGGGGGGGGTGCCCCAAAAATCTAAAGACTCCAAAGACCAGGGTGGTCCGACCACCACGTAATTTCTACTAGCTAAAGTTTCCAGTCTTCCCAACAGAGGAATGATGAAAGTGTGGAGTGAAGCAAACAAAGGAGATGTTTGATGGAGAGGATAAGGCATTAAAAAGAACAGCAAACACACACACACACACACACACACACATTATAAGTTCTCCACAAACAGAGATCTGTTAAACAAACATTAGAGAGGGACACTAAGACATATACAACATTTTTCCGGACTATTTCCTGAACTCTCGGTGCCGACAGTGTTGTTTTATACACATTCAATACTAAATGTTTTTGTTAGGCCCAGTTCTTGGTCCGGAAAAAATATTTAGAAAATTATTAACATCTAAGCCGCCCGCTTACTCGGTCCTCGGCCGCCAAAGCCGGACGATCGCTGTCGAGAAAACGCGCCCTTCCGAACGCGCGGGATTCCTTTCACGACACGGAAAGGCGCACAACAGCACACTTTGCGAAGGACTAAGTGGTGTTTAGAGTAAGGTCGACGTCGAGAAACTGTAAACTCGGCTCTGTGTTTGTTTTAACCGTGCGCCGGGCGTTCGGTGCCAAAACGCCAAGAAACGGAGCTGATTAGTCAGTCCTGTCATGTTTTATTTACATTGGCTTTGATTTATACACCGTACGTGCTCAATAAAAAGACCAATTATTCAAAAGCTGTTTGTTTTCACATTCGGTCGTAATCTTTCCCACCTCCTCTCGCCCTCTGACTGCGAATTTGTCGTTTTCCTCACGGAAAAGAGAAAGGACACGTTGCGTGCTATCGTTCGGCGCGCAGCTGCGTCGTGTAAGAGTTGCGTAAGGAGGGTGAGCGCTTTAAAATGCAAAGCGCTCACTCGCAGACAGCGGCTCGCTTGTCACAAAAACCCATTCATAGTTGCAATGTTAACATAAAAGTGTACAAACACATTTTTGCAACTTCCGCGTGTTTCAAGCGCACCCCTCGGAGGCCGGCGCCGCGTCCGTGCGACGTTGCGTCTGTAGTGCATCCGTGGCACCGAGAAGCTCCGGTGATACCTGTCACAGTTACAATACCGACGTTCCGGGTACCGGCGAAGGCTCCGTTCCGGGACCCGCTGTGCTTTGCGCCCGGATATCGCTCTCCACTCGGCTGCTGCTCTCCACGCCATTCGAGGGACCCGCGCCTTCACCGGGGCCCTGAACCGTGCGCGTCTGTCTCGTGCCCATCGTTTCCCACTCGGATTTTCTTTTTTTGTGCGATTTTCTGTTGTTCAAGCTGCACTGGCCTGCGCAGCTGTGTGAGCCAGGAGAACCTGGTATGGGCTGGTTCCTATTAGGGAAATCCCTCATTCCCCTCAGTGAAATTTGCTGTTTATCATGCAAAAAGCTGGGTTCCATTACCGATAGCACCTCCTCCTTCCTATTGCCATCCTCTGCTCTGTTTTTTTTTGCCAGTCTGTTAATAACCCAGAGCTTTCCAGTCCAGTTTGGTCCTGGGCATCAGTCCTGGCCTCAATGTGCAAGTACAGGTCCAGTTCCAGCTCAAAACTGGCACCTTCCATCCTCCATCTCTGTTGGAGGTGGCTAATCCCACTAGAATAGCCACAGTCCTGGGCTGCGGAGCTCATATCCACGGACCTGAGACAGCCACGTTGTTCCGGGCCCAGCTCCGCTAAATTAAAATCCTTCTCCGAGAGCTTCGTCCGCGTCAAACATCACGTGAACGCAGCGCAGTGTTAAAACAACAGCGAGGACACATTTCTGGTCAGGAGGTAAGGCGCTGGAATGCTCGGAGGAGACAAAATGCAGATATATGTCTCAAATTGCTCTCCCTTATTTCTCCCCCTCAGCGCATTTTTTCTGAGGGAAAAAAAAAAAAATGCCTCGAAAGACATCTCCGAGCCAAGCCTTCTGGCAAAAAACAAGATTTTTTACAATTATCACTATGGCCTCTTGCTTGACCCGTTACAGCACACAGCCAGGTTTCTACTGGCCCTTTCCTAAGCATATTTTTTAAATTGCAGGCCTGAGATGAGTTCTTTCAACATCGCTCCGTTGTTCCACAAGGTGAGAAAACGCAGTGATTCGCGGGAGGGACGTATGTCTCACTAAGAAGTACGGTGCTCTGGATCCCACTGCGAGCCTCTTTCACGCGAGGAAGAGGGATAAGGAGAAGCACGTGAGCGTGTGTGCAGGGGATGAACTCAAAATGGCTGCTTCCCATCGTTCGATTTGCTGATTTATTCTCCAAAATGCCGGGACAACTGTTGAAGTACAACAAAGGAACGAAGGAATGCTTTTCCCCTGATAACCCTTAGACCCCAAGGGAGCGACTGGGAGATTATTGAAGGACAGCCCTCGGAATTTGATAAGGTCTCGCAGCAGACAAATCCATGAGGTGAAAGGTCAATGTGTGCCAGTTACTATTAAAGAACTCCTGACCAGACAAAGTAGCACCCTCACCCCAACCCTTCACCTTGTGTCACAAGACTTTACAGTCTTGGAGATTAATGGTGATCCTGCACCGCAGATGAGCACCAGCTCCCCGCCAGCGGAATGATCTCGTCGCTGAAACATCAGAGAGCGAAAGGGGGCGCAGAGCCCTCAGCATAGCAGGAGACCGCCGTGAAAAGAAGGAAATGTCAGAAGGATCAAGCAGCTAATGGGAAATATAAACGTACGGGATACGCAGAGAAGCGCAAAAGCGATGAGATCTCGATTGTCTGGACAAAGTGAACATCGTTCATCTCAAATCGCCCTTTGTGCGCTTCCTTTTTGGTCTGCGTGTGGTGTTGTATCCTTCGTCTTTCCGTGTGTCGCGTTTAAAAGAGCGAGATTAACTGACAGCCGTTCCCTGTTCAGCTTTTCTCCTCTGTTTCTAAGATGATCCATGTGGGCAGTTGAAGTGTGTTTACTTGAATGCTGGTTGTGCCCCACAATTTACTCCAGCTCAGCTCCGTGTCAGAATGATCTAGTGGCCTGTGGGTTCAAAAACCTCCAAGTTTTTCATGGAGAAGGGTTAATAAAACAAGTATTTGGGTCAGTTGTGTGGGGTTGCAGCAATAAGCAGTTTTGAAGGACCAGTTAGAAAAGCCTTCCTTCAGGAGGACGTGTTAGCATTTTTGTCTTTCATTTAGCTGCCACTGTTACCCACGGTGGCTGATATTGGTGGGTAAGCCAGGGGGTCCTTACTGCATTCATTCAGAGTAAGTATCTTGATGAAGGGCTCTGTGGCAGCGGGACTCAAACCGGCAACCTTCAGTCTGCAAGAAAATGGGTGGAAACACTACACTACACGACACGGCCCCCTGTGTAGCGGCCCATACGAAATTGGCTGGGAACTGCCCGGGGTTTCACAAAGAGGTCAGGACCTCAGGCACTACAGTAGGGTACCACATCGAGACCCCGCCCTTGGAACATGCGCGCACGCACACACACACACAGACACACACACACACCCCAACAAAACCCATCTGTCTTATTTGTTTCCACTTCAGCCTCAGAGAGCCTCGAATGTTTGCTCACTTTAGCAGTTTACGTTTTGTAGATGAACGGACGGACGGCGAGGGGGCTGAAGTTTGATAGTCTGGACCTACCACCAGATGTTTGTGAGTTAAATTCTAGTCAATCTCAGCTGAATTACAACCAATCTCCACCAGTCACCTGAAACCTGCAAACCATTCGTGGGTAAACATGGATGAAGACATTGTTTCTTGGATGAGGTGATGGCATGTCTGCAGTTTGCACAGAAACTGAAAAAACAGCTCCAGCTCATCTTTTATCCTTTCTGTGGCTTGTTAAACAAGTGTAGCCCCAACAGTTAGAACAATCGCTTCCTAATTTGCAAAATTTGCCTTCAATTTGTGACAAACGGTATTGCGAACAGATGAAGGCTGTGTTGCACGTGCTCAACTGCGGATAGGAGATGGTGTGAGGTGCACATGGACACAAATAGAAGTGAGGAGTGCTTGTATATAATTTGCAGCTCATCGTCGTTCGCGTGTTCATGTTTGCCATCAAATGGCTTCACTTTGTCTTAGCTGTGTTGACACGGCCTGCAGAGACTGAACCAAAGAAATATCATTATTTCCCACTGTCCACATATGCTTCCAGTTGTGTTTGCCGTTCCATTTCAAGGGGCAGCCTCAGACAGATAGGGGTCACCGGGAACCTCGGTCTATTATAGGTGCTCCAAAGGGATGTTTAAAAGAGCTTCCATTGATGTAAATCAGAATGGTGGCTTATATTGCATCATATTTCGTCGTGCTTAGGTTGCAGCTTGGCGTTTGGGTTGTGAGCTCCGGATTGGCTGTGCAGGTCATGGGTTGGAGCCTGGGGTTAAGTCACAGAGACAGGGTACAAGGATTGAATCCTCTAGAGGGGGATAGAGGTGTGGTTAGCCACACTCCTTAAACCTCAAAAATCCTCTAAGCCCTGGAGCTGGGAGAAGGAGTGATCTTGTGACTGCTGAGGTGTATATGGTTTGCATGTCATGGATAAGTGATACTCAAGACATATGGTGCAAAATAAGCTCTCATTTTCATCAGGTGAGGGAGAGTGGAAGTTCAGATAAAGTATCAGTGTTCCAGTGTGTTTTTTAGAGATACTGTTTTCACGACCAGGTTAATGATCTGAGTCCATTCCAGCCCATGTTGAAATAAAGTCTAAGCCCAGAGAGAACATTCTGAGATAGGAAGTGAGGCAATGGGTCAGTGTGAACAACACCACAGATATGAAATGAAATTGAGCAATGTTCTGTGGACATTTCTGTAACAATTCTGTGCACATTCATCCACCGCCTTTGACATATGCCTCTTACAGAATAACCTTCTTGGCCATTAGGTTCTCCAAAGCGCTAAAATGTTTGCAGATATCCAGACGTGTTCAAGTGTTTGGGTGCCAACCGAACCATACTGTCACCTCCGATGGCACCACCCCTGCTCACCTTAAGCTGGTGTATGAACATACGTCAACTTGTCGAGAAAGCTCGGAGACTCCAAAATACACTTAACCGATCTGCTTGATCTGGCAATTTATTGACGAAGAAAACTTCAAAAGGTTGGGAACCTGACCCTTTTGTGTCTTCAAACCTTACTCCGAGCGGGTTTCCGTAAGGAGGGCAGACGGGGGGCGGGCAGGGGCTGGCCCTCGGTGGGTAGGACTCGCATTCTGCGCAGAACTAATTTGGCCTCGATGACAACCTGTGGCGAAGGCTGAAAGGCGAGATTCTCGTTTTTCCATCAAACCAGCAGGTTTTATAAACTGGAGCTCTGTGACAAGGTAATTCATCTCTCCTACTTCCACCCCCTCGCAGCCACTATATATTACTAGCTCGAAAATTTATGCTGCCTCTTGAATGAAATAACTATGGAGCAGGGTCAGGATATGGGTTCAAAATCCCGTGTAAAGTAAGGCCTGTTTATTGAGCAGACACATGGAAAAGCTGTTAGAGTGGAGATAATGTTCAGAGGTCAGCTGCATTCTATAGTCTATTCTCAGCAATAAAGCTTCCAAATGGGGAAAGAAAAAACATCAGTTCAGTTGCATTGTAAACGGGGGGGGGGGGCATTGCCACCTGCTCATCTACAGACAGCAAGTTTCCTTTTCACCTTAAACATGAGCACTGGGCATGGACATCTACATAGAACATTCCTGTCCTCAGTCTGCTACTGCTGTGCACCAAGGAACTGGGTAGAATCATTTGTCTGTCAACTTGGGGTTCAATGACTAGGTCCAGGGCTTGGAGCAGATCCCTGGAGTGCAAAGCCACCGAACGAGCCGCCTCGTAGACAAGCGTATGGGACCGTGGAGCCAGACTGTTTCAATGAAAGCCACATTGCCACACGAACCCCCGTTCCTGGAAGGAAGGGTCCAGCTGTGGTTTACTAACGCTTGTGCCTCAAACAGGAAGGCAGGCTTCTCAGGTTCCACCGACTTTAGTCAGTAATGCCGTCTGGTTTCAGTTACATTTTCATTTCATTATTTCAGATTTATTGCTCTGGTAGTTCAGCCCGTTGTTGTCGTATGAATTCGAACATTATCTCTACGATCCAAACGGACGTCTGAAACACGCGACGCACCGAAAGGGAATCTCCAAAGACGATTGCGACGGGGCTTCGCAATCGCGACGCGGGGTCAGGCTTTCCCGCGCCGGGCCGAGAGGAACCCCTTCGCCCGCTGCGCACCCCGCGGAGAGCTGGGAAGCGGGCACGCAGACACACGTAGGATCTCTGGTGGGCGCGTCGCTCACGCAGGTTCCCTGCGAAAAACGACCGAGACAAACCAGTCTGGAGATCATCAAACCATTTCGTCCGAAGCCGTCGGGCTAAATACGAACCCTGCAGAAATTTAGCCGAGACGGCGGCTAAATAATGACTTTGCGGCCCCCGTTGTAGCTGTGCCGATCACATTTAACTTAATTAATATTAATTATTCATTAAACGGCTAAATAGTTTTGTAATTAAAACGCAGTTCATTAAAAAGCAGTCGTACCATCAACACAGCAAGTCTTAATGGACCTACGGTCCTTATGTGTGGCAAAAGATCGTTGTTTTTTTTTTTTGCACACATACGATCGTCTTTTTCCGATTTGGCTCCATCGCGGACACATTTATCCCAAGCGACTTCCGCGCCTCCCTGCGGCCTTTAGATTAACCGTGACGGGAGCAGCGCCGGCGCCGTGAGGCTCAGCGGCCCAATAAACAGTGTATCTGTGCTTACTGTTGTCCATATTTGCTTTTGTTTCCTTCCCACAGTCCAAAGACGTGCGTTTTGGGCGACCTGGAGGATCTCGGTGAAGGCACGTGACCGCCCTGCGAGAGATCGGCGTCCGGCCCGGGGTGGTGTAAACCGTCTAGCCGAGCGCCCGGTGTTTCCAGGGTGGACTTTGGACCGCCACGACCCCAGCCAGGATAAGTGGTTAAGGAAACTGAGCCAGTGAGCGACCGCTTATTCTGACACATACCAGGAAAAACCAGCAAAGTTAAGCTGTGTCTCCTCACGTCCTGCAGGTTCCTTAGACTTGGCTGCTCCACAGGGCGAGAGGAGATACCCTGAGCCGCAGGTCCCGATTGACACCCCTCATCTCAACCCAGACTTGCAAGAGCTAACCAATTCCCAACCTCGGGCCTGTTGTTTGGAAAGGGGCACCAAGGACGTCGAGGCAGCAAGGATCTCGAAGACTGTGAGCAGGTCGTATCTGGAGGGTATTTACACAGTCGTCTGGGTCCAGGGCCAAGCTGTCTGCTGGAGAGGAGAGCTGCGCTGCTCTGTGTTGGCATTACTGAACCTAAGGATCACAATGAAAGTTAAGAGCCAGAATCTGCTGTGATTGAAACCACCCCCACCCCCCAACTCTCACCCCCACACAACCCCAACACTCCAGAGATGGCAGACGGGCGTATTTACCGTGCAAAAACGGAGGAAAATAAATATATACGTTCCCATTAACCCGCTTACTGCCTTTACCAGACGTCTGGACCTTTCATAAACCATCACACGAGAGGGGGCGTGTGGACTTTATGCGATATAGGAACAAACAGAAGGGCCTTCTGAACGGTTTTTTTTTTTTTTAAAGGCTAAATCGAGATTTGAGTGAAGCATTTTAACACATTTCGCAGTTATCGTTTCGCTGTTTCGGGATTGCAGTGCATTTCTGTTTGGGTGTGTTTACTTACTCCGGACCCACGGTGGTGAAATTTCATACTCCGCTACTGTTCTGGAATAAACTCTGACACAAGGCATTAAGATGGACACGATTCCACTTTATTGTGGCAGCTACACCCACAGCGGGTCTGTAATGTGACTTATGGCCACAGAAAGGTCACGACTTACCAATATTTTTATATATAATATGTTTTTTTCCTATCCGTTCTCTTCTGCTCACTTTACAGCGTTACTAAAAACAAAACTTTTGTTACTAATAGGCATAAGGCTCACGGTGGATTGGGGTGGATTGTATATTATTATTTCCTGCTGCTTTGTCAAACCTTGCACCCTAAATGATGCATCATTTTTTTCCATTTACAAGACAGGAATAACCTCGGTTGATGATACACCAAACAGCCTCCTGGGTCTTGATCTACCAACCTCCAGGAGGCAGGTCATCAAACGGATCCCGGCGGGTGCGACGCTCCCCTTCGTGTCGAAAGCCTCATTTTCCTTCTCCCAGCTAAAATCGCAACACCGAGTGGGCGGCCATGGCCTTTCTGTCCATCTTTATGTCCGTGTTTACACGTAAGAAGAGCCCGTTCTTCTCCCATCTTCAAAGCAAGTTCAGTTGTCACTGAAACTGGGGTTTCTGAACTCCTTAAAGAGATGGATGCTTCATACTAAGTCCAAACGTCAAACACTGAGACCAAATCAATGCATTTTGAAATTAAGAAAAAAAAAACAGCAATAACATTTTTCTCTGCTCAGCATTTTCAGAACAAGTGACAAAATATGAATTTTGTCTCAATGACTCAAGATGCCAGTGATACTTATAAGTTATATGTGCAAGTTTTTTTTTGTTCTTTTCTTGAAGGAAAGGAAGCTGACGGTCCTCAGCAGCATCAAAATCCCTGAAAAGTCTACAGGAATGAGACTGAGTCCTATTTACTGTGGGAAGACGTGATTTCCAGAGGACAGTCTGCCCGTCTTCAGCTCCCTGCGGGCGACGTGCTTCAACTGCTCTCCCATAAAACGTTCGAACCAAACCATTTACGCAAAAACCATCCCGTTTGGTTCGGTCTGAGAAGAAGGAGAGGACAGTGCATGAATGAAAAGCACATTTTGCAGAGAATAAACCAAAGAAACTTTGTGACCTTTCAGAGCTTCCATTAAATTTCAGGGTTCATGTTTCTGCAGCGTAAAGTATGAGCTTACGCTGTTTTACTCCTGCACACGCCCTCACAGATGCAGTCCTAAAAATGAAAAGCGAGGGAAACCAATTCATTGCAAAAAAAAAAAAATGCAAAATAGATGGATGTTATTGTGAAAATGCTAAATATACGAATGAATGAGCAAACGGAAACAGAAGTGAAAATAAATGAAGCTCCGTTGTTTGCAAAACACAATGTCATGCATAATTAAATGAGAGAATAAATAAAGCCGAGATCAAAGCTGTTTGCGCCCTAATATAAAACTCAATCTCTGTTTACTTTGAGCTGAATTATTATATATGCAAATATGAATACATTTTTTATGTTTGAGCGGCGTATCCATATGCCAAGGTGTGTGTGTTTATACATATTGATATCTGTGTGTATAGACACACACACACACACACACACACACACACACACACACACGCTTAAATGATACTTTTTCCTGCAAAAATGTAAAGCAAAACGGAATTAATTCATGTCACGGCAATGTATTTTGTGTTTTTTTTTTTTTTTGCCTCGGGTTACCGACGGTTCCATAAATGTATTTTTTAGAGGACTCAGAAATTACAGAACATGATACATTTTTTAAAAAAAATCAAAGCCGAGAACTCGGGCTCACTGATCGCATCCGAGCTTTTTTTTGGTCATTCTGCTTTTTGCTGACCGAATGACGGCTGACATCCGGTTTCGGTGAATCCTACATAAATGGAATAAGTTCCAAGGACACTTTTTTCTTAGGTAACTAAAGAAGAAGGAGGAAAAAAAAAAAATATCGAGCTTCTTCCGAGCAGCAGCACGGAAGCTGGAATAAACAAGAGCCAGAAATGAATTACAGTTGGAAGCAGCAAAGGTACTAGAGGAAGGAGAAGGGGAAAAAAAAGTGCAAAACCGTTTGTGATGAACATTATAGAATTTACCCCTTAAACAAAATGGCCATTAATGTGCCAAGGGTGGGATTTGTGGAAGGATTCATTTCTCTTTCTTGTCATGGCAAGATGGGACTCACAGCCAAGATCTTCCCTTTGTACCCCTCTGGCCTCTGAGTCATGCCTGGTTTAGGGACGGAGGACACCCACACCCACCCCGACACACAGACACACACTTTTTGGAGGGAAGAGAGTGAATGAAACCAGGGCTTATACTGAAATACATCCAAAAGCCCACATTAAAACACCCTAAAATAAGACGCTCCGTGGCCAAAAAGACACATAAATAACCAGTCGCTGTATTATTATTACTTATTCTGCTGTGTCTAAATGCAGATGAACCATCTGGGAATAAAACACAGGAATCCTGAAGAAATGTTGCTGTGTGAGATTTAGGCAGCAGGCAGGCAAAGTGGCTCAGAGGAGATCAGTCCAACTATGAATGAAAATGGACGTCTTTTTGGACAAACGCACCGTGTCGTTTTGGGCTTTGGCCAAGCGACCCCTTCCTAACGTTCTAAAATGGCATCGCACAGGAGCTCTGAGCCAGAATACCTGGAACTGTCCGCTCGCGTCGGTAACGTAATGCTAGGATAGAGGATAAAACCAGCAGAACCTCGAGGACCCCCGCGTCCCGCCTCACAGTGTAATGAACGCTGCACGGGGGGCATCGCGCTCTAGATGTCACAGCTGCTCTGTGAAAGCCCAGAGGCTTTCTCAACACAGATAATGAACTGGATGTTAGGTCTGCACTCTTCCACGGTGGTCCGGGTCACAGTGCATTTTTGATCTCTCGATGCCCCCCCATTCCACTTCGACAAAAACAACCAACAGCTCACAGTGATGGCCGCCAGCTGCTCAGAGCAAGTGCGCGACGTGTACGTTGGGTCCGTTGGCCTAAGGAGAGGCGGCAGATTCGGACAAACCCCCAGCGTAGCGCTTGTGGCTTGGTGGTGGTGGGGGAGAGGCAGGAGAAACACAGCTCCAGTGTTGAGCTGGAGACATTGGGCCCTATCAGTGCAGGGAGATGTGGGGGGCCTTGAGTTTTGGGATTGAGCTCATTTGATTTCCGCTCTCCAGGCCAGATTGTGTTCTGTGCCTGGATGAACCCAAGAAGGACAGTTTAAATATAGAAAAGCAGCACTGATAACGGTGCCGGTCTGGCAGGGAGTCGTGGCTTGCAGGTGATAATGTGGAAAGAGAAAGGGTTGTGGGAGTTGGAAGCACTCTGCCACAGGGGTCCGAGGCGCAGTGCAGCAAGGACACCGGTATCATCGGCCGCCGGAAGAGCTTCCGGGGAGTATGTATCAGATGATGTCATTTTCGTTACAAGAGGTTTAAAAAACAGAAAGGAGGCGGTGAGGAAGACCCCTCTGAGCTGCAGGTTCTGTGACGTGGTGAGGTCTGTAAGAAAAGGTTCTTGTTGTTGGCTGTATGATAGGCCGGGTCCCTTGGCAGCGCAGATGTGTTCCTGGCCACGTCTGAGCTGCCTACATCCCCCTGGGTCCCCAGTAATGAGTGCCGAGTTCCTGGATACGTAAATTAAGGCAGGAAGGAGAGAAGGAGGAGAAGAAAAAAAACTGTTTTTCTTACATGAAAGGGAAAGTTGTGAAACTCCTTCATGGTTATACTCAGATACACAGCAAACAATGGAGGAAAAAAAAAAAAACACTTCCGGGCATAAGGAAGGATACGGGGTGGAGGAGTGGGGCAGAAGGTGTTCCACCCAAAGGGGACAGGTTCGGATCCCACCGGCTGCCGGTACGCCCTTGACCGAGGTTCTTGCCTCCGATAAAAAACAACCCAGCTGTATGAATGGGTAACTCATTGTAAACAGGTTAACACTAAGCTGCTTTGGGAAAATGCGTTGGCTAAATAAATAAAAATACGTGGAACCTTCATGAGAAAATCGGCGGGATGGCGAGAGCAGGCAGAACGGGATGCCGGCCGGCACCACCCAGACGCAAGGGGGTCCTCCGCCTTCCGCGGGAGGTGTGTCGCGCGTCATGAGCACGATGCGGACTGCAGTGTCATCGCCCTGGAGGACAACACCACCCCCGCACCCCCTGGTAGGGGGGGTGAGAGTACAGGATTGCAGGATTATAGCAACACCGCGCAGGAGGAGGAGCGAGTGGTCGGGACCCACCAGCTATGCTTTCTGGGTTCAACAGGAATGTTTCCCGGACCTCCCGGAGAGCCACGCAGCTCTCCGAGGATCACCTCGTGGTCAGTGGCAGAGGGAGCCTGACCGTCGTGCTGTCCTGGAAGTCACACTCCGCACGCGCATTCAAAACATTGATAAATATGATGCAAGTTATTGCTGAGCTCAGGAATTTTTGTTGCCCCCCCCCCGAGACAGATACGAGTGATGGTCACCATTGACATGCCAAGCAAATACCGACTAAGGAGAGTTTTTTGAGTGTAGAAATGGCAGCAGCGCTCATTCGCAGGCCCTCTTTCAGGCAGTCCCATAGCCAGGCCTCTACTGCCCCCTTCTGACCCATCACTGCCCAGCACCATGTGAGGGTTCGACGTGAAACAGTACCTCGTGAGCCAAACCCAACACAATTCGATACATGTTATTTTATTCATACTTGGACCGTGTCCCTTTTCCCCAACAAGCCACAGTTGAAAAATACAGTTATACCCCCTGTCAGTGGTTAACTTCTGCTTCCCCTGCTGCTGGGGGCACAGCCATGCCGGGATGTTTTCATTAAAAAAAAAAAAAAAAAAAAGAAATGCTCACCAAGAGTATGTGAATTGTGGACTGAAACCTTCTTACATCTCAATGGACTGGGCTTCAGAAAAGAAGAATGTCGATTTCCTCTGCAGTAATAGTGACTTTAATGCTTTAAATGGGCCGTAAAAATCACGATCCGTATTTATCGCACGTTTAAGGACAGGGCATCGACCGTTTCCCGCTATTTCCCTGAGCAGCAAAACATGACAAAGGGCAGAATGTAATAAAGGGGGAAATGCTAAAATAATAACGTAAAGCTACCATTAGAGGAGAGATAAGAGGAAACGCAATGTTTACTCTGGGGATTTGTGTAATAATACAGCGTGCTTAGCTTTAGGAATAAATTAGACATTAAACTTCAAGAATGTCACCCTCAACTGGGGAAGAGGCCGAGAGGCCGAGAGGAGGAAAGCAGAACAGTAAAATTCCAAATAAATAGATCCTATTTGCCACAGTCGGAGCTACATCGTCTTTTCCTGCCAGATCCTGAAGGTGGAACAGATCAAAACGGAACGGAGTTTGCCAGGGTGCGGAAGGCCTCGGCGTCCAGGCGTGTGGGCATCCCGCACGGGACGCCAAGCCACGAGCTGCAGCGGATGGGACGAGGACCTCCGCTTCCCGGCGGCCCTTCTGAGAAGAGCGCCGACGCGGGCGGCAGCACCCGGAGAGGAAACACGCGTTCCGCTTCGTGGGAAATGCAAACAACGCACAGAGGTTGGGGGGAGGGGTACGGGGTTGGGTCGGCGCCAGGCCGGACCCCCTGCTGCTGCGCCTGCCCTTCTCTCTTTGTTGAGCTCTGGCTTCCTGCTCTCCTGCATGCTCTTCTCCTCCTCGAGCACCACTGTCGGCACGCTGCGGCTCGCACGACCACGCATTTCCAAACCCTGCGAAGGCCAACAGAACCCAAGAGGTGCACAGATATAATTGGGATAACTGCAAAGAAAAGGACGGCAGGGGATTCTTGACCAACATTGAGGACCTTTTCCTTTCTCTTGGGTAACCAGATCGCAGGAGACATTTTCCACCCCGTTATTTCCCTCATTTCTCGGCCCTGTTAGAAGGTTGGGCTGAATGGATGGTGCCGGAATCCATGATTTAGAAGCTACGTTATGTGGCCTTGACACTGAAGAATGCAGCTCATAATGTGCTAAGCTGGATAAAGGACAGATGGAGCCTTTTAAACGTGCGACTGTCGAGGGCCGGATTCCGCAAACTGCGCGTTTATTGCCATCTAATTCCGATGTAAACTAATATTGCAGAATTACAACAACCAAACGATGCAAAGAAACAGTCTCAACAAACAGCAATTTTGGCGCCGACATGGAAACGGAAGACGACGTGGGCCATGGAGAAGAGCGAGGGAAAAAAAAAAAGTGCAGCATAATTTGTATAACATGGTTTCCCAGTAAACGCACCCAGCTGAGAAGTGAGCCGAGTGCCATTCGCTATGGAACATCTTAACCAAACTGACATTAATACCCCCCGCAGACGTGGGTTTCGGTTATTTCTAATTCTTTTCAATGTATCGCAGTTTTCTCCAGGAAAACTGCAATTACGGTAGTATAATGTTCTGCGCATTAGATGCCCAGGGACCCGAATGTTAAAAAATGTACGCGAGTCAAATCCATACAGAAATCGATGCGTTTAATGTTTGTTTTTTTTTCCAAGGATCACTTGATTTACTCGCACGGATCACTACGTGTTCGATACCGTAGCAAAGAAAATGTCGAGGGTGGGGTGTTTTCCGAGAAGTTACAACATGGAAGTAGAAGCGACTGGTTAACGTTTATGTCTGCATACTTTAGCCGTTAAGCGGTTCCTCCAAGGTAAGCCTAGAAAAATTTAAGTCCATAAAAGTTACAGTTCTCCTGGGCGGTTGTTAAATGTGCTTCATGACCAAGCACATTCCTGCGTCCTCCTTCCACGCGCAGCACGTGAGGTCGTGCACCCGATAGCTTCCCATCACAACTTAGTCATCGCGGCTTCTTCTCCACGTTCGTCGTGCCTTTACAACTCCCCGCTACAAGGACAGACGGAGATGAGTTACGTCACGAAGGACCCTGGAACCGCCAGGGGCCCGGGAAGGGCAGCAGGTTGACCAAACGGAGAAGGTCCAAACGCCCGCGTTCCCCACAGTTCCTTTCTCTCTAAGATTTTACTGGTTTTTTCACCCCCTTTTCTGTCTGGTATTAATTCAGCGCTGCTGTCGATGGGAACCTTCTGTGTTGTGTCTTGTTTACACACGCTACTTCACCCTGGTACCGGTGGCATGCAGTAAGCACCAGAACAACAAACATGGGCAGAGATTTTAAAAGCCTTTGTTTGAGAGCTTGCTACCGAGAGACGCTTAGCAACACTAGCGTATCTGTGGTGCGACGCGTAGACGTTAAACCCTGAAGCTAAGCAGTCCCCCAGAATGCAACTGTTCCAAATTAGGGGGTTTCAAAAAATGCAGCTGCAGTGGAAACCAGAGCCAGAGGTGCCGTAGGTGATTAGAACAGGGCTGCTCAGTTCTACTGGACTCAGCTGGTTGATCTGCTCAGCAGGCCTCGCCCCAGAGGACCAGACCCCACTTATTATTTATTCATCTAACTGATGCTTTTTTCCGTATCAAAGCACTGCGATAGGTTCTTCTGCTGAGCTAGTTAGCCATTTAGCCAGCCATATTGGGGGTGTATTTACTGGTAGAATTCCGGGTAGGTACAGTACCTTGATCGAGGGTCCTACAGAAGGGAAGGAGATTCGTGGGCGACAACTATAACTATTATCCCCCCTGCTGGCCCACATTTCTTCTTCTCAACATCATGAGTAGTGCAAGTATTATAACCAAGTGCTCAGGAGCAATTATCATGTAAGATTTTACAATTATTTACCCATATTTCCAGCAGGGCCTTCTTGGTCCTCTAATCCAGGCTAAGTGCCGTGATCAGGGGTGCTGCAGCAGGAGGGGGAACTGGAGAAGAATAACAGCACATGGTACAGCTATTGAGCCATTTTGAACACAATGTAGTCATTCATTGTGGGGCTTAGAGTTTGTAAATAATAGAGTCTTGTTGGAGACAGTTTGCGTCTCCAAAGATCAGTCTTTCCACAGGTCTTTACAAAAAAAAAAAAAAAAAAAGCTGATAACGGCATGTCATCGCAGGGTAACACGCTGGAAAACCCGCCGTTCCCTCACGTCGGNCACAGGTTTTTAAAAAAAAAAAAAAAAAAAAAGCTGATAACGGCATGTCATCGCAGGGTAACACGCTGGAAAACCCGCCGTTCCCTCACGTCGGAGCTTTTTTCCCCCCTCGGGCCTCTTTCCGCTCGTCCCTCGTCCATTTCTTTGAGGAGGAACGCGGCGCTGCGGTTAGGCAACAGCACGCTCGGTTGAACAATACGACATTTATCTAAACTGCATCAGATAAAGAGGAGCTCAACTGTCTTCAGTCTAAACATCACCTGGAGCTCACAGCCAAGTTGTCGACGAGGAGATGCCAGTCGCGGCAGGGTGACATCCGACGTCCGACTCCGGCAGCCCACGAGATGAAGTCAAAGGATTGCGAGGTCCTCGAGGCGGTCGCTCACGGTCCAGTCGGCGGGGGGGCTGTTCGTTCTCATTGTTGACGGAAGTGTAGCAGGAGAGAAGGTGGTGAAGCAGAGCCATAAAGGGCCACTTTAAGCAAAGGATGCACCCTAATTTTTGTGCACGACCCCGTTCGGCACCATTAATAATACGTTTTCCCATCAGGGGTCCTTGGGTAACCACAGCTGCTGCCAGGACGACATTCTTAAACACCTTTTAGAACGTTGCACGTGGGGAAGAGACGGCATAACGGTAACAATGTGCTCAAACGGCACCGAGGAACATATAGAAGTTTACGAATCTTTTAGGAAGGTTTTAAGTTGCATTCACAGAAGCCACTTCATGAATCGAGAGGCCGACGCACCTCAGTTATGTCACGCAGGAAGGTGCAGGTGATGTGAGAATTAATTCGTGCAGAAAATAATTCAATTGACCTTTTTTTTTCCTGACAGACTAGCTGTAAACATTCGCCAAAATAAGTAAGGTGGTGGTGAAGTCCACATATGAACAGGTGTTACTGAAGCACTGGCTCACTTTCAGCTTTGAATTATTTCCCAACACCGTTCTGGTGAATTTCTGCCCGTTCCACCACTGGTACAAATCACAGTACACCAATAAGCACGAATATGTACACGAATAGACCGAAAAGGGGAAAAATAAACAGACAGACAGTAAAGTGAGAGAAAGAGAGGGCTAAAGGGTGGAATGTGCAAGTACTGACCTGCAGGCAGGAAGGTTTTAACAGTCAGGCCTTTCTGTCAGCAGCCATTGTGCAGGAAAGACCCCTATTCCTCAGTGAGAGAAGCTAACTTATTACTTAACTGTTGCTCTTGTCCAATATGATTTAGTGTATTTTTCAGCTCGCGCAGCTGCGTGTTTTCGCTACAGGAGTCGTGAGGCCTGATCCAGCAACCTTCTGGTTGCCGGTCTGTAGCGTCGAACGTTACCGCGGTTGCTGCAAGACAGCACTCTAGAAGAGGAGCGGTATTCAAAAAAGTAAATATATGACTTAGGGAGCCGATGAAAACGAAAAGTGGGTGCGGTGGAGTAAACCCAGTTGCACCTGGGTGTGGCGAACAGATAATGGAGGATCAACACTAACAAACCGCACTTTGAAAAACACCCATACGTGCCTCCCTCCTCTTAAAAGGGCTATATAGGTTCAGGGAGGTGAGTATGACCTAGTGCTCTGGGAAATGTCACCGTTAAACATAATTTTAAAGGAAATCACAGTTTAAAAAAATTCAATCCTTATTATTTAACAGCTGATGGGTCCAACCCTGTGCAGTGTTAAATCACGGACACAGAAGCTGATCTTTTTTTTTTTTTTTTGGAGTTGCTATAGTAGAGCAGGTCAACCTGTCATGGATCTGAACCTACAATGTTCTGGTCCCAGCATTCTGAACCACAGGGCAGCTGCCTCTTCGCCCTGCTTTGCTTCTGCTGCTGTTTAGAACATCTGTTTTGGAAAGCGGTGCAGAGCAGACTTGTGGTGCGAGAGAGGGATCGGGGTGCCGCTCACTCTCAGAACAGGCAGGGCCTGGGAACTGGGGTTAGTGCCACATACACTCCCGGATACACTTGAACCCTCTGAGATACGGCACACCACACACACTGGGTTCACTCCGGTAACAACAAAATCAGTAAAGTAACGTGAACTGGAGCCACCTAGTATGACGGTTTCACTTGGCCACAACGTTGGTCTGAATGGAACTGTGTTGTGAGATTTGTGGGACTCGAACCATTTGAGTCACAAGTCAACTGCTGTGCTACCTGGTTGCTCACCCTCCTTCACGGAGCAAGTGAAGTTTTCTCCAGTGCAAGATGGCAGCTGTGAGAGTTTCCTCATCCTGGTAGGTTGCTCACGCCTGAGGAGAACCTCATCAAGCAGAAGCACGAAATAAACGGTAGGACAAACAAAAAGAGGTCCAGCCTCCCAGCACAATACTGCTGCCAAACCTTGACACCGAACACCGGAGTGAACCGCTAACAGTTTGTGACAGCTGGGCGAAAAAAATTAAACCGCTTTGACTATATTTCTCCTCCGTGTTACTGATCTCAAACACTTGGGTGTCTTGCTTTTCAGAAGAAAGGCGAACGTTACTGTTGGACTGTATCGGGACGAGCGAGACGGGAACAGTCCTTCAGCCAGGTCTCCCCGAACACTTGAGTTTCCCTGGAAACGGTCTGCAAAATAAATAATAGAACAAAAACACCAACACCATTCACCGCAGCGTGTAGAGCGAGGAACAAGTGTTGGCATGGTGTTTTACAGGTTTCTTCGGGCAGAAGTTTTCTGGGAAGGGGTCCAACAACTGTGATTTAAACACTTAAAAAAAAAAAAAAAAAAAAAAAAAAAACACAGTTTGGAAAAGTGGGAGGGGGGTAAACAGGAAGGACCCGGATGGCCGTGTGAGGAGTGGAAAAACTGGGAAAGAAAGAAAGGAACCCCTCAGAACGCGGCGAGCATCGCTTTCCGAGCATCTTTGTTTGCCCTGCATACTAATAATGCAGGTTTAACAGACGCGCTCGGCCTCCAAACTCATTCATTAAAGCTCCCTGCACAACGATCCCGTTTGTTTGCTCAAAAGCTTTTTGTTTGTAGCTGTTTTCGCCCCATTTTTGCTGTTTTTTTGTCCTCACTCCAAAATGCGCAGAAGAATGAATGAAAACAAATGGAAAAAATGGGGGAGGTAAAGAAAAAAAAAGTTGAGAGAGGGAAGGGTTGGTTGTCGAAGGTAAAGACTGGACTGAATGGGCTTCAGGAATGGTAATTTCACTCCCCTCCACCGTCAAGGAGAAAACACAAACCGAGCCAACTGGTAAACAGGACACGCTAGGATCAGCGAAGGGGGGGGGGGGGTCGGGGCAAAAAGGGAGTGGGGAACATGGGTATGGGCCAAAGGGGTCCAGGAACACCAGGAAGGAGGGCTGAAGAAGAGCAGGGGGATGCTGCTGACTGTAGAGAGGTAGAGATTGGATCTGTCAGATGGAGCAGAGCAGGGGGTTGGGGGGGGGGGGGGGGNGCAAAAAGGGAGTGGGGAACATGGGTATGGGCCAAAGGGGTCCAGGAACACCAGGAAGGAGGGCTGAAGAAGAGCAGGGGGATGCTGCTGACTGTAGAGAGGTAGAGATTGGATCTGTCAGATGGAGCAGAGCAGGGGGTGGGGGGGGGGGGGGTGACCTTGGTTGGAACTGGGTGCTGGGATCTCTGAGATATCAGGCTGTTGTCCAATATTATGAAATGGTGCTATTTTAATGTGGCAATGACCACAAATTGTACTTTTGAATACGATACTTTGATTTTATTTGCAGTTTTATTCGTTTGACGGAAGGAAGGTGGAAACTCACAAAGATGAGAGTTTCAATCAGACTCCCTGATTTGAGTTTCAGCTCAAAACTGTTGGAATCATTCTTCATAAAAAGCACTTCTGAGGAGCTGGTTAACAACACTGAATTATAAGGTGAAGGATGTTCTCGTTTCTTTGAGAAGGTTTTTAGTTTGATAGCCCTGTTGATGAAAACGTTTCAGCTAAGCAACATCATCTAATTTAAAAAAAAATAGAAATATTTTTCACTGATACAGTGGTTTACTTGGTGTGTGAGAGGTCTGAACAGTCATCCTGCTGTTTGTTGGTGGAACATGGAAGGTCACCTTCCTGATTTTTGCTTCAGTTTCCTCCAGCCATAGCTACTGTGGCCGTGGATCATAAATACTGCAGCGCCATCTAGTGTCGTATTGCGCCACCTGCAACCTCACTGAGATGCGCAAACTGGCACAGGCAGGCAGGCATCCAACTGAAAAATGAAACAACATTAAAAAGAAACAAGTCAAAATCATTTTCAGAGCGTTTTACTGACTATTATATGTACAAACAGACAAGTTTCAATGATTGAAACAGAAAGAAAAGTCAGAAGAGGTTTGATACAGTAACTTTTGGGTTTTCAAAACAAATCAAGCAAAATAATCATTAATATACTCAATAGTCTCACTTTTCCAGTAATAATCCAAATAAATCATTGGCATTACAAAAGACAACAGCAGCTGAATCAGACCTACGTGATTTTCAGGAGGATAAACAGTCCGAAACAGACATGGATTACTGCAGAATTTACAGAAGAGGCAACTCAACAACAACAACAGTCACGACACCAAAGCTGTGTGTAAACAAAGTCCTGGTGCATTTAAGCATCTTTTGTTTACGCTGTTTATTAAATATTGCTGCAGTCAACATGCTCAATACCACCAAATGCATGGAATAAGACATACATGATCCACATGGCAGTATGCAGACACCACAGTGGTCCACAGGTCAAAACTCTTAATAAAGAAAGGAAACCTTGTCAGTCCATCCAGCTCTGACAGCTGCTGCTTTAAACCTTTGGTCCATCTGCTGACCACAGAACCCCACCTTTCTCCTGCTAGAAACCACACATTTCAGAGCACAAACAGGTAATGGTAACACAGAGCTAAGCTGCTACTGTTACACGGCTCTGGCGATACATGACGTCAGGCGTTTTCACAAAAATAGCGGGCTGACAGTTTCAATAATTTCCACCTCAGGAATAATTCATCCTTCTTCAGTAAAAAAAAGTGCTATTAATAAAGATGCATCGTGTCACACTTACAGACGGATCATCGCTCTCCTCTCTACTCTATTCTCAAAATATCCAACAAAAACAAAGCTTCAAGTGAAGTTCCTTTAAAATTTCGGAAATATAAGGGAATCAAGAAAATTAAAACAAAAAGTAAAAACAAGGGAATAAAGTTAGTTAACAATCCATAAAGTAGGAAAAAAACTATCACTGCAATAAAATAAAAAGCGTGCCACTTCTAAGAACAAAAAGAAAGGCGGTGACCAAAACTGAGGTTAACCAGGCCACACTGGGCTGGTTCCGATCCAGTACAGGGGTATCTACTACAGCCTTGCTTCAGGCTCGCGGGGGTCGCCCTGCTCTGCATCTGGCCACATCTGTTTTAGGTGTCTCAACCAACCACGCATCACTATTTAACACCTTATGGAGGACTCCAAGATCCGAAGGACGTGGGCTATGCTGAAAGGAGCTCTCCAAGTAGCCTTGACTAATGACACTTCATGACGTGCCTCGGATAATCCTGCCCTGAAGGGTTCCAGTCCCTTTGAAATGTCTGCACTACGATGCCCTTTGTAAGCTTAGAACTCATCGTGCCATCCCCAGCTGCTGAAGTCAGGCCCAGGGAGATTTCTTAAGCATTACATCATTTCGAATGAAGAAAAGAGTCACAAAAACATCACCTCATCTTTCATTAAATCTATTAAACGTCATCGGTCCTAAACAATATAGTCAATTATACAACTCAGAACTCTTAAGTGCTGCATCTCCCCGTTTTAAACCTTTACACATAGAAACTCTCATCAACGAGATCATTCATATATTACAACACATCCAAAAATGTAGGGTATTACGATTTATAGTTACAAAACTATTTTATCCCACAAGAATGGTTTTTTTTTTATTCTTTACCCAGAAGGGATAAAGGATATGAGCTATTTTCACAGGTTAAAAAGGAGACATAGGGTGGGCTGAAAGCAACAATCACAACAAAACAACATGGAAAAGTATCTCTCTTGTAACAATAACTGGCATCTGAAGAAGGGCAAAACCGCCCCTCCTTTTACCTCCGCTACAATTTCCCATGAAGCCCTTTTTTCTTATGTTTGGAATAAACTACTTGTGTCCAAGAGCAGTTCAAAGCTCTCTCTCTTGCACCGATCCAATTATCCATGTGCGCGTTCAGTACTGAACCAGGCTAAACATTAAAAGCGCTCCGGTTCTGTTATTCCTTTCATCTTGTGTATCTGACGACGACATATTTTGTTTCATTAAATGATGCAGCATTCCCAACTACTAGGAGTAAACAGCTCTAGTCAGCCGTCTCTACTCAACGTTCGTCTCTTACTGACATACAAAATGTTCATCATTAAAATAAACAGGCATCCCGGGGGGGGGTGTTTCACAAGGGACAGTTTCGCACTTCACATACATGACAGGAAAGCGAGCAAATCTGTTCTATAAGAGCATTCTTCATTAGCCATTAATGATATTATATAATTGTAAAGATTATAAAATGTTTCGCAATAATACTCTTCATTAATCGGATCCTATTAGACATTATCAACATCGTATAATTTTACAGTACAGTGCAAATGGTACAGTGCAAATAAATGCCTGGAATGTATGTTCTTACTGAATAGAAAATTGGAAAATAACCTATAATGCGCATTATAAACCTGCTCGATCACTTACGAGAAAAGATGGAAGCGTCAGTGGTGCAATGCGGGAAAAGGGAGAAAGGACGGGAAAGTTCACGCAAGAAAATGCAACGGTGTCCAACAAACAAAAAAAGCCAGGTCTGCGGTTTGAATGCTGACTGTCTCAGTGGAGAGACCTGAAGCAAACTGACATCGCTGTAACCAGGATACTTACTGTACACCGATTTCAGAGACGATACACTGCATTTCATTGGTTAAACGTACAGGAGTGGCAGTTCTCTTCAGGTCATGTGCAGTTGATGCAAAAACCAGAAATTTTCTCACTTCTGTTCATATCAAATTGGACCTTCCATTAAACTATCACCTAATAAAGTGACAAATTAAGTTTCGCCTAAAAATGCTCAAATAAACATATTGTAAACTGTCATATCATCATTGTGTGCAATAATATATTATTAATAAATGGAAATGAACTTGTAAAATAATCTTATACATAACAAAACTGCAACGTGGGATGAGGATCTTTGCGCACTTTGGGCAGGAGACCTAGCATCTATGCGTGTTTGCTCCGTATTGGTGTGGCACAGGACTGACACCAACATGGAGTGCATATAGTACTCAAGAGGAATCATAATGAAGACCAGCAAGATGTGTGTGAGTTTTTCCTTTGGTAAACCCCAAACAGGTAACATTAATTCACTTTATGTAAGGATAAACCACACAAACCCAAGAAGTCAGAGACACTGGGCTAAGGGGGACAGAGGGACAAAGGGACAGTGAGGAAAAAGAGGAAGGAACCGGCCATTAAAAAGGTAGATGGTAATAGCAATATGGAAAACAATAGAACATTACATCATTCGTAATGGCAACCTTCTCCTAACTTTTCTGTCTTTCTTGGCTTGTTAGTCTCCTAAACAATGCCTGACACACCACCCCTTCCTCCATCCACACCAGGCCCTTCGCAACCTCAGTTCTGTCACCAATCCTCACTTGGGGGATAATAGAGGGCTTCCAGATGCCCCCAGTCCATCACTAGGCTGGAACAGCTCCTCCAGCAGCTCCTCGCCAGCACCCCCTGCCCGCGAGGCCCAGAGAGCCGCCCCCTCGGTTAGGCCCATCGACTGCAGCAGCCTGGCGTAGTCGGCAAAGGCTGAGCCAATGAGCTTATGTGACAGCAGAGGGTCAAGGGAAACGACAAGTATGCGGCAAACACATTTACACACACGCATAAACACATACACACCTCCCAATGAACTGAACACCAGGCAAAAAAAAAAAAGGAAAACAAAGCAACATTTTCAAAATGCTTGCTAACCTACTATAAATACATAATTCACATGAGGACTCTGAATAAAAATGTCAGTGGGCAGCAGAGGGAAATCAATCTCTGGGCCCTTTACCTGGATTCAATTACTGCCTTAAGCGGTTTGGTGAAATAAAAAAATAAAACACTCATTGGTGTGTGCTCCACAATGGAAGAACTGCATGTTAAGCATTTTATGCAGGTACTTTGTGCTCTGGTAAAGGTTGTTTTTTTAATCGTGCCAATTCATATCACAGAGTCAAAACACACTTCGGCAGCAGAGGCTAAATAATGTGATGGCTGCCATTTCTGTTTGATTCTCAATTTATTAAATTCATAACTAATATATCATAATATATCATTATAGACATATAAATATTTTTTGTAACAAGCTTAGAAGCTACTTTTATGAGCAGTAAGTGCTAACATCTCTTTAAAACTGACTTAAGACAGGCTACAATTGATACTGGACCAGGACTGACTTCAACCCCCCCCATGCAAAAGGCTTCTAAAGAGCTAACTGTTGGTAAAAAGCAACTGAAGAACACAGCTATTTTGCTAAAAAAAAAAAAAAAAAAAACACAGCACGACATGGGGTGTTGGAGAAAGTGAAAAAGTGACTACTTTCCCTGCCTGTCAGTTTTCCCATAGTTTACTGCCCACAGCATAGGCCGATTTTGATAAATGTCAGAGTCATTCAAGGCAGTGGGGTCCTAGAGATTTGCAGACAGGGCACAAATACCTCCCCAAGAGAATGCCTGAGTGACACACGGGGAATAATGGATATGAAATCAGGCTTCCAAGCCATGAGAGCACTGAAGGTCAATTTAAACCATTTGGCAGACAAGCTGATATGGCATCAGTTAAAAAAGAAAAATAATCCAATATAAATAGCAAACGTGCTGAAATCCAACAATAAGGAGGTGATGGATATTGTAAAAGAATTGAACAGGTTTTGGGACTACAGGCCGAATTTGTCCCTCCTAAAAGTAGCTTTTAAGAGGCCATCTTTTTTTTCAGGCATGTGTCCTGTGACAGAATCCGCTACCTTTTATTTTGTGCCTTTGTTTCCTGCTTAAAAAGCCATAAACAACCCTTCAGCCCCATTACTGCAGAGATGAGAGCTACAGTCCTGGTCAGACATTCTATTCAATGTATAATCTCCATGCCACCTCTGGATATGTTAGCGTGTCTAAATGTTCTGTGAATATGCCTTTACGAGCAAGACCCCCTTTGGCTACCAAAAACCTTCATTAAACAAAGATACACAATTGCTATAAATTGAGAAAATGAATCTCACGTCTTAAGCACAACATCCTGATTGCCTTAAATACAAGTGGAAGACAAGGTCTTAGGAACAGGTGAGCTAAAATCGGTGAAATAATAGTTCCAACTATTTCATAGCTCTGAATATAAATATTTTGCATTTTATCAATCTGAAACAAAAATTTGAAAATAAAAGTACATGGTGAGTGGAAGGTAGGGAAGATTAATGGAGAGAGATCACATGAGATGAAAGACCATTATGTGTACATCCATGAAGGCTTCTTTATGAGTCAGGCTTTTTAACTCACAAACCTATTACTTCAAACTCTGAGCTCTAGAGGGAAGCCAGAAGGTAACTATCCATCACAAGCCATTCTCTGAATGCCACAGTAAGACCGGCGGCCTTTTGAAAGGATATTGGTATTGTCGTTGGCCTCCATCACACCATACTTCAAGCAGGCTTCGATGAAGAGTGCCGCTGTATCAAAGTACCTCATGCTACAAGGAGAGAGTCAAAAACACACTTGAATGGAGTGTGCAGACAGTGGAGGCCCTTCTTCCTTTGTTCACCATTCTTGACCCTTCTTGGGTAAATCTAATTTAGGAATTCTCCCACACACTTCATCTTCCCCCCGGTACATTGGCATTCTCTACACTTTGCACTTGGCGGGCCAGGGTTTCACACAGCCAGACAAGACCAGATCGATAGCTCTGCTGATTATAAATGCTCTGTGGCCCTTTGATGTCATTTCTATGCAAATGCCACGGGTGGTGGAACTAGGGAGTACAGGAAAGGAGGAAGTGAGGCTTTTACCTGTGGAGCATCTCCCCCACTTTTTGG
Source organism: Arapaima gigas (assembly GCA_900497675.1). Classification (NCBI taxonomy): domain Eukaryota; kingdom Metazoa; phylum Chordata; class Actinopteri; order Osteoglossiformes; family Osteoglossidae; genus Arapaima; species Arapaima gigas. The sequence goes on along the minus strand of UFQX01000716.1, from coordinate 190,738 downwards.
AAACAACCCAGGGAGAGCAGTACTAGGATGGCTTTGGACTTCTGGTTCACCTGGGGGGAACACAGGTGTTCTGCCCAGCGCTTCAGCACATCAGATGCCTCAACCGAGTTCAGACGTACCTTAAGGAGAGAGACTGATGAGTGGTGGGTAGGGGACATATATAGGACCACCAGCATCTTTTTTTGTACTGCTCAAACAGACACAAAGAGCACACCTTTGCCAGCCAGGCAGCACGGTTCCATTCTCCATAAGTCTGCAGGTAGCGGCAGGCATCAGCCGCTTTGTCTATCAAGCACAGCAACTGCACCCCCTCTAAGTGAGAAAGAGAGCGAGAGAGAAAGAAAACATAAAGCGCAGAGAAGACATAATTACCCACAAACAGTGGGAACCACTTTCAGAAAGGCATTTTCTAGGCACTAAGCCAAATTGCTGGTATCATTATCTGAAGGGAGGAACACATACAGACTAATCCCAGTGACTGTATCTAATGGAATAAAGGACAGGTAGGCGAACTCCACAAATTATATTGCAGTGAAGATGGTGGTTCTGTTTCTGCGGGACCGTTGACAATGCACCCATACTAGCCACGTGGTATGACAGAATACAGGAGCGGTCTGCAGAGGGTGGCTTTTGGCCAAGAGGGCAGAGGGGTCATGGGCATACCTGCTAGCTTGCCATTGGCAATCATGTTGGTGGCCACTAGCTTGATGGTGCTCTGGGAGGGGCCAGAAGAGGTGATGGTCGTCACCAGGCAGGCCTTGAGTGAGTCGCAGTAATAGTTGGTGTTGTCTGCACTTGTCTCCAACAGCAACTGCACTGCCCGGTCCGTCTAGGCACAACAGAGAGAGGGTCATATGACTAGACTGCACCAGGGCACCATCAAAAGAAAACGTGAACAGAAAACATGTTGCTTCGGTTAAAACAAATCAGCATGAATTGCACTGTATAAGCATTTTGATTGATGTGGAGAAAAAAATAAGGTTTAAAAAATGGCTGAGGTTTTTTTTTTTGTTTGTTTACCTGTTTTCTTGGTAACTCTTGGTCAACAGTGATGCATTAACATAAACATAACATTAAAATGACAAAATTTTCCACCGAGTTTACTGAGAAAATATATAATTCAGCTAGCACACTATTCCTCAAAATGCAGCCTTAATACTAACCATGCTGTGATTTCCACAATGGGCATTTTTGATGGCGAGGGAACAAGATATTTGAATCATTTCCAGCCTTGAAGATTTGAAGCTTTATTCCTGACTAACTTTTCTCTTTTCCCCACTGTCGCTCTGAAAAAATTCCTGGCATATACATTCCTCATCATTTTCATCAACGGTATGGTAAAACACAGTAAAAGCAGTTTACAATAGCGCTGCGTGTCTTTTCAATACTTTCCTACCCCACCTTCTCCCCTTCATGGAATACCATAAAAGCAAAAAAACGAGCTCCAAGATTACTGCGGAACTGAGAAGAAATAATGAACAAAGTGAGGGGGCGGGGACTCTGAATACATTTAATGACAGACAGACAGGACACCGCAGTTATTTACCTAACCCTCTATATACAGCAGAGATGAGCCTTCACAGCAGGTCATCAGTCCCTACCGACAAACCTGCTCCAACACCTTACATGCATCACTCCAACATGGGAGGGACATTTCCACATATCTCTATTTATAAATCCATAACAAAACCTCTCGTGAACAAACACCAAACTGGTCTGCTGCACAAAGCACTACTCTAATGATGCTGCAACCTTACTATAACACTTCAGTTCTACTAACAATTTAAGCTCATTTCTGTGTTCATCTCTTGGGTTACTGAAATACTGTTACCAAATGGAAAAAAACATGGATCAATGACTGCATGTGCACACGTGCCGATATGTGTACGTCAGATTTAGTCCCTTGAGCAGTACATGCGAAACTGTGGTTGTGGTGTAGTCTATGTACAAAAGTGTTACCATAATTTTTTATTAGGTTTTCATTTTTACAGTAATGTGAAATTCTGTAGGACAACTTGGATCTGAAGCAAGAATACACATCAAAAACTAGAAGCTGAAAATGTGTGACATCAGTGTTCTTGGACTGAGACAATTATGTGTGTCTTGTAAATAGAGACACTGAAAGTACTGTGGTTACTCAAATGATTCATTTAACCAGTGGTTTCTGCGTTACCGTCATGGACACCATTTTACATTTTACTTTCTGTACATCCCAAATCTGATAAAAGGAAGTAAATTCAAAACTTGAAAGAAGAACAGAATCCACAGGGACCTCGAAATTAACCGACATGCAGAATAAATTCACATAAACGTATTTCTCAATGTCTATATATATTTGCTATCCATTGTTTACAAAGCAAACACCTGACATGTGAGACAATCCAAAAATGGCTCTGTCCTTGGTTTGTGCTTCAGGAGTTCCAGGTACAATGAGGTAAAGCAAATGGATCTAAAATACCTGGTGGAATGCAGCCAGAACTGGACAATAGGTTAGATTCTGCAGCAGTAATGAAGCTTTGCGATAAGACCGTGAGGCATCTGGGAAGCTGGGGTGGATGCCAAAGATACGGTCTGGCCACAGATGTCAGGAATATACAAACAAGCGAATGCAAACCTCAGCACAAGTTAAAAACAGTACCCTCGGTCAGTCTCTGAGCCGCATTCAAAAAGTACCAATCTGGAGCAAGCTGGAAAGTTCAAACATCATTACTTCCAGCCTTGCTGCCTCAAACAACCTTTAATAAGCAATCATAGCAAAAATGCCAAAAATGGCACTGCACAGCAGCAATACAGCAGGATAAGTCATTAACTCTAACCCAAAAAGACAGAAGACTATAAAACCTATTTGAATTGTTTACCAATGTTGAAAGGGGTGTTCCAGCAAAATGTGTCAGGAGGTATTAATCTGCAACATTTTAATTATGTTGTATCTCATCGTGCCAGAGCTTAATTTGAGCCGAGTCACATAAACAGAGTGGGATGTGTATGTATGCTGACAGTAAGAGATCTGGGGAAGGAGTGAAGTCATCTGGCACCATTTTCAGGACCCACACTCCAGCGGTTAGTGGGGCGTACTCTACTGGTGGCAGCTGTTGGCAGATGGCGTAACCAAGCTCTTCATAATATCAGAGGACAGTGTCAGCTCTGACGGGGGCACCGCATTAATAATTTGGGTACTGCAATGGCTCACCTGTCCCAACAGGAGGAGCTGGTCAGCGCATTTCTTGGTGTGCTCGTAGCTGGATCGTTTCAGCTCCTGCAGATGAACCCTCTCCAGTTGAAATTTCTGTGATGTGACAGAGGAAAGGAGTAACATTAACTGGGCAGTAGAGAACCGGCAACTTAGTCGGTGACTGAAATACGAGCAATAAAAACACATAACACTTTTATTTGGGCAATGCTTGAACTGCCTGTACATAAATGGTGCCAATTTGAATACAACAAATTAAACACAAACAGATTCACTAAATGTGGAAAAGAAAGAAATGTGTAGTGAAAACTTTTTAGCATTAAAATTGTTAACAAGAGTCGGAAATAAAGATTACACAGTAAAAAGGTTTTCGCGGGCTGTACAACCACTGTGTGGGATCTTCTGAAAGTTACCAGCTGAGATGGCAGGTAAATGACAAAGAAAAAAAAGCAAGGTCTTCTAGAAGCTTTGTTAGGGTAAACCAGTGATAAATAGCATTTAAAGGATAATAATGTGAGTAGAAGTCGCATCATTTACAAAATACAAAAAAATTAAATTATAAAAAAATAATAAAAAGCACTGCATGACAAAAGGAACATGATGCTCAGAGAAAATGAATAAAAGGCTAAATAGCAGTGAACGCTTCACGCACAAAACTCTTCCTCTAGCAGCATCATAAGGTTAAGGTCAAATTGCGAGTTGCTCATGAATACAGATTGAGTACCATCAGGGCTGGGTTTCGGTGCTCAGTACTGCACCTTCACGGTACCCTTATTAGCAGCAGCAGCACTACCTGGACCGTAACCTTAACTGCTCCTTTTGAGTACTGAAAGGACAAGGAATCATAAAAAGTAAAATTCACACTGCATTTTAGGAATGTGTGAAAACATTAAAGGTCCAACAAATTTTGAGGTAAGCTAAAGTGAAATTGCTATTTTAACACATTCTTATTCCCACTTATGCTTAAAATTGTAAGTATTCAGCTAGCTGTTGCAAGTCTGTCAAGCTGACATTCTGTTTGAATAAAACAAAGTAGTTTGTTTAGCTGCCTGGATGTTTAACATCAGTTTTATGTATTCAACTGCATGTTTAACTCAATTATTTCACTTTGTGTGATTTTGACAGAAGTGCTGTAAGCTAAACAGTGTGTGATGAGAGGAGAAAAAAAGTTGGTTTAAATATTATTTCCAAGTATAACTGGAAATAAGACATTAGCGCACACATATCACTGTAATAAAAGTTTGCTTTTTTAATTGTTTTTTTCCCCCTCCCACAGCAACCTGTAAAGAAAGTGTGATAAAAGTCTGTGTGAGTCCAGGCACATCAGACGCATCTGCAGGAGGTTATCGTTCGGACTCAGCTTTTCTGTTTTTCAGAAATCATGCTGATCATCATCATCTCAATTTGCTGGACTGTTTGAGCTGGAAATATCACAACACTTAGTTCATAAGCTTCCAGGGCACAGCCGTCCAGGAGTCAAGTCTCTAAAAAGCCAGTCACGGCCTTTGTGATCGTCCATTTCACGCTGCTACTTACTGCATCTCAGACAAAAAAGGTTAACTGGAACAAACATGCATGAATGCACTTTTGAGTCCTGTATGACGTAAGTATGAAACGTTAATTCAACCATTCATTCTTTCCATCCATCCATACTATTCCAGGCTGCAGAGGGCTACAGCCTATGCCATATACTTGAGGCAGGATACACCATCGGCAGAACACCAGTCCATCACGGCAACACGTTTCAAAAAAACAAAATGAATGCGTGACTGAATGAATGAGCAAGTGAATGGATGAATGAATTAACATATCAAGGGCACGGTACATCAATTACCATGCTGCTCTAACATGCAGTGACTGGCGATTTCAGAAATGGGTTTTTCAGTTTTGGTATCGGCCATAAACATTTGAACACCAACAATTGGTCAACACTTAGCTCGTCGTCAAAGAACTTCTTACTCCATAGTGATAATCAAAACAATAAGAAGACAAGCAATGCAAATTAAACTCAAGCACAAATTAACTCGGTGAGATGATGTAATAAATGGTAAAAGTATTCACAATGAGGAGAATGTTGCTTAGCGTGTTCAAAAGTTAACTGTGAGTTTTAGAACTGGTGCAGTTTTCTGTTCTTCTTAGATAGAGTCCTTGGAGTCATTGAACTCAATAAAGGTATTGAGACCAAATATAGGTATCTGAACTCATAAAACCAGAAAGCTCAGCTTAGACTTTAATACCCAGTTGTACAAAACGGCTTCAAAATCTTATTATCCAGAGTAGCATTACAACTGCTAAAATTTTCCAAGCTATACATTCTCAATCTTTTTATGTCACAAGAGTGCTGCAGGAACAACTAAAATAAATCACCTTATTTAGAGGTACAGCACAGCGTCATAGTATATTCCAGCATTTCAAACCTACCAGATCAAGGTTTAGTATTTTAACTTCTTGTAGCCAACAAATGTCCAAAGACTATATTAATGAAACGGATGAAGAAAGGGGACTCAATAAAATTTCATGCAACACTCTAAAGTTTTCCTCATGAACATCAATGCAGTGTCCAAAAAAAGCACCCCACAGCTTTATTCTATAGCTGCCATCTCAGTTCACTAACCAACACCACACTGGCAGAAAGATCGATACCTGCACCTAAAAACACTTTTCCCTCTGCCTCATCTTGTGATCAATAGCCAAAGCCAAGGCAAGTGTTAACCTTACAGATTGATTACCAAAGTCCCGGGTTTTTTTTCCCCTTTGTTATATGTGGCAAACGGGTTCAACCAATCTGGAGCCCAAGACCATTAAAATTGCACTTCCTGCTGGGTCCGAACACAGAAGTGGTGATGAAAAATGGAGCACAGTCTATTTGGCCATGGTCAAGAGCACTGACCCTTAAGTCAGACTAACAAACAAGCCACACTTACTCTGACAGTCTACTCCCAACATGTAAGGTAAAATCTCTGTTTTGAGATGACAGGCAGCCTGTCAGTTTCACAGTTCCATTCCCAATCCTCTCTCCTGCTATATCATTTTTGTGCTGGAGACTTGGCCAAGTCTCACCTGGAAGTAGCTGCTCTCACACAGAGTATCATGACAGATGTCCAGGTGGCTCTGCGATGTCCCGTTGGTCTGGGTCTCATCTGCAATGGGCACACCCAACTGGCGCGCTTCTGAGAATGACTGCAGGTAGTGTGCCGCCACTGTCCAGAAATGCAGGTCTGACTCATCCCCAAAGAGCCTGTGGTGAGTTGAAAGCAAGAGGAACATTCTGATTCATTGATCCCCCTGCTGAGCATAAACATATTATACTTAAATCAGCAGAAATCAATAATGTACAGTGCAGCAGAAAGTAAGGATAATTTTAGCATGGAAAATTGACATTATGATAACCAAGAATTTGGACTGTACCCTTCCTTTATCAGAACTGACTTGTGCTGCAGCAGTGATCTTGTTTTTATTTTGTGAATAAATGTACAGTAACCTGAGTTTTTGACTGCCATTCCATCTTCCTCTTAGCCTTTCTGTTTTTTGTTTAGTTCTTAAATGACCTGCCTAAGAATTTCTTCAGTTCGAGACCTTAGGTATTGTGCCAAAGTCCCACCCATAGGGGTCACAATAGTTAAAGGCCTTTTTGTGTCTTTCTGAATGAAATGCTTTTGTATTCTATACAGTATATGTGTGTGGAAAACAGCATCTGGCAAATGGTAGATAAATAAACTGCTGTTGCCAGGGTTCAGGTTTGTCTTTCCCTTGATAAGACCTAAATTGGAGAATGGGAAAGCGATAACAAGTCTGTCAAAATGAGGAAATGAGCAGAGGAAGCTTGCATTAACTTCAAGGTCAGAAATCAGTCTTAAAACTGGTGCCCAAAAGATGTGCTGGAAACTTTGGGAAGGTAGATAAATAGCCCCACTGGCCAAGGTTGTCTAGCTCAAATTCTTGATAAAAGATAGTGCATTTTGAACCAGATGGACGGTAGTAAAGTCCAATCCTTCCTTCCCCACTTTCCCTTCTAACTCTGGCATCTGAGGTCTGTGCAGGAGGCGGATTGATGAAGACCACATATTCACACGGAAAGCCGTATCAACGCAAGAGGACTAATGGGGGACTCACCGGGACACAAGCAGGCATCGCTGCAGCAAATTCAGCTCAGGGTCCAAGACAACACTTTTGACATCACTGAGAAAAAGAATAAAAAAGAAAATAAAAACAAAAATGTGCCTTAAATTACTCATTAAAGGAATAGGAAGCCAGGGGAAAGAACAGTGATTTTTAAAAAAAAAATGTCCCCATTTTTAAATGATGGCAGTGCTGCAGGCAAAGCAATAGATTCCTGCCATTAAAGAAAATGCAATAACAACTACAATTTTACAGGAAGCGTTTTTTTCCCAATTGCAATGAAAACAAGATTAGTAGTAGTCACACAGTTTCTTGCTGGTACTTTTTTTTTTGTTTCTGAAAAAAGGCACATGTACACAAAATATAAAACAGAACATTTTATTCAACACATCGTGTTCCCTTCCCACAGATGGTGGCACTAAGTCAACATCCTGGTCAACATGTGCAGGAACAATAAACACAATAATTAATGCACATAATGTAACCCATAATGTAAATTAATGTATAATGGTGCCCATATATATACAAATTTTGAGTGGGATTTAAAATGCCTGGTTTCATTTCCCTGACATCCTCTCTGCACCATCAGTTTCTGCCATGAATTCCTCAAAGTCTTAGCAGGACATCTGACTTACTTGGAGAGGGAGTTCAATTGTTCCTGGATCAGCCCTTTAATTTCCTCTTTTTCTGTGTAGTCTCTACAAAGTGGGGACAAAAAAAGCAATTATGAGGTTGAGACTAAGGTATACTCTAAAGCAGGTCTTGCTGTCCATGCAGTTGTCCAACGTACTATCACAAGATGAACATGCTTTTTAGGACCTTCAACCTTTGTTCTGGAAAACCACAAGATAGACAGTGATAATAGTTTCAATCTGAGCATATCACACTAGAGATCAGTATGGCTGTTTGATCAGAATGCCAAAAATTGGTCACCGGCAGAGTATAGGTGGGGCAGCTGAGAGGTACCTACAGCTGGTTGATGTCCATGGTGAAGGAGCCTGACCAGGGCTGGAGCAGGAGAAAGGCTTTCAGGGTGAGAGCAGCACGGGGTGGCAGCAGGTATGGACACCATACAGGGTCTACCAGATAGAGGGACGTATGAGTGAAAGTTCATTAAATTCAGATTTATTTTTTCCGATTTGGTTTTGCTGTCGCCATAATTTTTAAATACTTTATTTTTGGTCAATTTGGTCAATATTATCCCACCACAGGGAAGAAGGGGACTAACACAGCTGGGTTCCCATACTTTTTTAAAAATTTTGAGAGCCCAATGACATACCATCACCTGTAGCTGACAGTTATAACAAATGTGTTACTTTCTTTCAAATTTTATTCAATTTGTTGTTTTTGCAACAGGTCATTTCATTTCTCCAATTGTTTCCTTACCTGTTAGATCCTGCTCATCCATCCTGTAGCTGGCAGACTTCATAGCCATCTCCAGCACCCGGATGCACCCATCATCCGATGCCAAGACCACTTTGTCGGAGGTGCACCAGTCAATGTCCAGGATTCGGTGATTCACATTGCGCCCCACCCTGAGGCTGCTGACCATCTGGACCTGGTTTTCAGACAGCAAGCAGGTGCAACATAGTAGTGTCCTGTAGATCATACATGGTGAACTTTACAGTGATTACTTTCTTAGAAACTAGTACAAGCCTGAAAGTGTGAAATATCAATAAGGAATTAACATGACTACAAGGAGAAGTCATATAGACAAAAGGCTTATGAATCCTTAATTCCTACCACTGCTACCATTTGACACTTTCCATTTCGGTATAGCTGTAAAGAATAAACCCCAGCTACTCCACATGACTATAACAGAATTTATTTTTGCTTTCCCTCTCCATCCCAAGTCCCAGGTTGGATTATTACACTTCCTTCAATAGCTGGAGCAACAGCAACAGCCATGAAAATCCAAGAGTGTCAACAACCTGGTTTGGTATTTTCACTGGGCACTTCTGAGCTCTTAAAACACACTCTTTCAATTGGGACTTTGAAACACAGCTGTCAAAAGAGTACTGGTGCGTTTCAGAGTTAAAGCAGACATCTCCTTTCACCCCGAAGGGGCTGTCATTTTTCTGACATATCACCCTTTGCCAGAGAGAAAGACCTAGCGCACAAGCAACGCCCTCTGTGGGAAACCCTGGGGAGATACTTTTGTGTTTATGGTGCCAACACAACATTTTTTTGACCTGCACAGCTTGGACAACAGTAGAACATATAATCCAATTTAATTTTGTGGCTGTAATGAATACCTTCCCTAACATGCAATTACTAACTCATTTAACTTTCAAGTCTCATCTGTTTTATAAACTTGTGTTAATTACGAATATACAGGATAAATTGACAGATATCCTGCAGCCTGGGATGTAGTATGGAGCCCTACCATACCCATCTACCGTCCTACCTATCTAGCCCCCTCCACCCCTAATACACCACCTTGTAAGCTCTTCACTGGGGTCATGAGGTAGGCACCATCCTTCATCTGCGTTTCGCTGACTTAGTCCCACGACACCTCCGGATGGCTCAGCAGTGCGGCCTGGCGTCCCAGACACACCCCAGTCCAAGCTTACTAGGTCAAAGGTCCTCACCTAACTATACTACCTCACCTTCCCCCATTCTAGTTGCACTCTCCTCAACCACAACCACTGATGACTATCCCTCTCAGCTACTTGTGACAATTCTTTCACTGCTTCTCTTAACCTACGTCCTCTAATTCCCAACTCGCTCAACAGAGCAGTAACAGTTCTTGCCACAAAGCCTCTGGCACCTACCTCTACCGCTTTAACATATGCCTGCCACCCTCAGTCATGAGCCTCAGCCACTAGTTCATCATATCTCAATTTCTTCCTCTCATACCGTTTGAGGATGACGTGAAGGTAGCGTATGAGAGGAAGAAATTGTTAAACTATTTAATCAATACTGGACACCAGGAAACTAAAGCAAAAAAAAAAAAAAAAAACAAAGACAAAATACAGATAACAGCCCAGAAATAGACACCAATTTAGTAACTAATTCACAAATTCTGACTATTCAGCTTCTAGGTGATTTTTAAACACTGTTGTGCATCCTTATTCTAAACTAAAAGTAATTCTAAATTAAATTGGTTATATCAACAATGCATGTATGTATCCACCAAAATTAAGTTGAGCTATTTTCTGTCTAGCTATGATTAAATCAAACTTTTAATATTGTCTTGTTTTTCCTTCGTATTTTAAACATCATTGCGAACATGTAAGTATATAAAAAGGGCTGCTTATAATGCCCTAGAATCTGAGTGATTAGCAAACTAAAATAACATACAGGGCTAGAAATATTAGTCCTAATGTTTGTCATTAGCTTAATTACCAACTTAGACCTTTTGAGTTAATGGTACATTGAAAAAAGGCGTCGCAAAAGAATGGTCATTCATTTACACTACCATTAAGGGAGAAACAATGCAATGCAGAAATTAATTTATACAGTAAATACTGCAGGAAAAAATGCTGTGTAATGGCACAATTTAACAGATGTATATGTCCAAGACTAGCTCTAATGTGGTGTTCTCTGTCAAAACCATAATGTCAGATATGTTTAACTGGACAAGTAGGTATGGTATGTGACAGAAAACCACCAGTTCTCATTATTTCCTGGAGTTTATTAAAATTGCTTATGTGACCAATGATGTTTAAAAAAAAAACTGCCAATAGGTGTCATGCGATGATGAGTTTTTTGTGTTTTATGACATCTTCGTTTAAAAATAACACTCAAGTGTACTTTTCATTTTCTTATAAGAACCCTGCTTATGGGTACCACCGCAGATGACCAGCAAAGGTAGTGTAAGATTCAAACCCATATTTATTGAGTCACTTCCCTTACCAGCATCAGCTTAACTGCTCTGTCAGGTTCTGTGATGCATTCTGTGTGTTACCTTATACATTACCATATCGCTCTGAAAATTGTGCTGACCTGAAAGAGTGTATATCAACAGAATAAACATTAAAAGAAGAATCTGCACTGCAGCTTGCCAAAGTTCTCCTTGGCACTCCTCCAACGTCTCACCTCTTTGGTATCCCAGACCTCAGCCCCATCTGTGTACATGACCAGCAGCTTCTGGTTACCCTTGCCTGGAGCAAAACGGATCTTCTTCACCCACCCCCGATGTGTGGGGACACCTCTGAGCAGGCAGGAATGTAAAGTATATCAGTGAGTGATGTCAAACATACACATAAGCGACTGACTGACTGACTGACTGACTGACTGACTGACTGACTGACTGACTGACTGACTGACACAGACAGACACAGACAGACACAGACAGACACAGACAGACACACACAAAATACCTGGACAAGCGGGCTTTCAGGTCCCAGAAATTGAGGTTCCCATCTATGTCACCAAGGACCAAAGTGTCTCCCTTCCAAGCGATGCAAGCAATGCTACCCATACTTCCCTAAGGCACAAAAATTGTAAAAAAAATTTACTAAAAATACAACAGTATTCCACAGGAAGGACAATTTCTGTCTGTTAAGACTGAAACATATACTATATATACTTCATACATAATGTGACCCTCATACTATGAAAATAACAGAACCTATACATGGTTAAACACACAAAAAAACTAATTACAGACTTGCTTGATGTTCATTCTTGTAAGCTGTTAATTCTGTGTTAAGTTTCCTTGCTTCCAAAAGCTGCTGAAATAGGACACACTAATTGCAATAATATTTTTGTCTTTGGACTTTGGAGAAACAGTTTATAGTACACAAGAGAGGAACAGTCTCTTACAGCGAGGCCAATAAACAGAAGTAATTCAAATTAAACCACTGGCTTTCCTATTTATTTTTCTGTTTTCTTTTACACTGGTAGGCTGTGTCACATATATGTATAGGGATATGTGGCCTAAAATCCATTATTTGTACTGTGTCTGTGCTTTAGTGGAAGGTGGATAAATAGTGAGTCCATTCCATCTACATTTGTAGACCTGACATGACGACAGCTGCACATGAAAAGCCAGAAATTCAAGAATTCTTATACTGCTATACTAATGTTTAATACTAAAGTCAGACATGGCATTTCCCTAAATAAGGTCTTTACAATATCCTTGAGTAGAAAAACAACACAGCTCACTCATAACCTTTCAATGCATTTGTCACTTTTTTGTGGCACTTGTCAATTCTGCTGCATCATTAAAAGTACATTAGAAACATAATTGAATTGTTTGTTTTTCAATTATAATAAACCTTTGGTACAAAACTGAATATCACCAATATCAGTTCACATTTGTAATTCCAGCAAAACAAAATAAATTTAATTAAGAAGAAAAAAAAAAGACAAGGCAGAGAGAGCAAGAGAGATAAGAAAGAAATATATGAACGCCTGAGAGAGGGCTGGTGATAATGAACAGTGTAATGGCACTAATCAGAAACAGAGCAGACCTAATATATTCAAGTAAGAGCCCAAGTGTCCCAGAAGCAGGACACGGTGAGTTCCAATGAAATGACCATAATGGCTATGGAGCCACGTCCTTTGTTCCTATTCTCAAATTGATGAAGCCTAACTACAATAAATGAGATGCATTCTGTCATCCACGGCAATGGGAATCCTTTCCACCTCTCATCTCTTCATCTGGCCATCTGCCGCTTGAGTGAGATTATTACACTCATTTCAAGCAGTTTGTTCTAACTGTCTACCCACATAACCTCCTCTACCACCCTGAGAAAGTGAAAGGAGTGTAAAAAGAAAATCTAATTAAGCAAGAATGAGATGTGAGGTTTCATGACACTGCTGTAGAGAGCAGGCAGTGGAAGGGGAACGAGGTGTGAAGCGGTGGGAAGGGTTGGCACCTGATCCGACTGCTGCCACAGAGGCTTTACGTGCTTGGCTGTGGCCCGCGGTTTGATTTGTTTCATTTGAACCATCAGGCACTAAACTCCCACGCACATGTCAATATGAACAATGGCAAGTGGGAAGGAAAATGAGAGCAGGACAATTTCAGACAACACAAATTCAGTTCAAGAACCATGAACAGTATATGTATGCAACGTTCTGCCTCGCATCCCATTTATTTCTTTTATTGTTGCGGACATAACATTATTGTCTCATGTAGTCCATATTTCATGTCATTTTACTGCCAGCCTATTCATACTGGGGCAATAAAAGCCTACTCTGGTGATGTCAACAAAGCAATTAAACTTGTAACTCATCATTAATAAAATGTATTTCTAAACCAGTGTCACTGCACTCCATTATTAGGTACAGTGACGCATAGGGCAGAAAGAGGGGGGGCCGGTCCACTACAGGCCACTAACAAACCAGATATATCCATGGAACTGCCACACTCTGTGGTCAGTTAAGAGTCACGATACACCTGAACATTGTGTAATGTAAGAAGAGCCAAAGATCTAGTAAAAAAGAGAGAGGATGTGCAACTCTATAGCAAAGCCTCCTGGGGTTGAATTTGGACTGGCAAGCCCGAAACTATGGGCCAACCGCACAACCCACTGAACTGCTGTCCTCCTTCAGGCTTCAGTTAAAATGTGAATATGAAATACCTAGAGGAAAAACATAGAAAAAGAAACAAAGAGACTTCCATGGACGTAGAGACTTACGTCAGGAGGGATACGTGCTCCATCTTTGACTGTGTTTCCTTCCACAGTGATGTGGTAGACCTGTCCGTCAGTGTCAGTGAACACAAAGTGCTCCCGTGCCGAGATTCCCTGGCTCAGTTCTGCTTTGCTCTCTGCATCCTGCAGCAGGCTAAAGGTTGCAAGAGAAGTAGACGTTAAATCTCCACCACAACACTGAAACTAAGGCAAAAATCAACTTGCCAAAAAAGCACAGGTCATTGTTCTTTGGTAGCACTAACCAATATTGGCTTGGTGCAGGGATATATCCCATGTATAACAACCTTTGACCTTCCTGAGTAGTACAGTAAAGTCAAAAATTCATTGAGTTCCAAAGGATGTCGAAACGTCAGCAACCTGTGATCTGTGAGGGCTCTCAAAACTGGTCTAAACAGCTAATTCTTGACCTTATGACTGAGGAGTCTATGCTGGTCTGCTCTGTGTCTGACACTGTCTGCCGGGCCATGGCCTCTCGAGCTGCCAGCTGCTTCTTCTTCAGGCTCTTCAGATTGTGGGAGGGGGACCACTCCTGCAGCGATACACACAACCTTGGTCTCATGGTGCACACACTGTTTACACCTGTCTGCAGAAAGCTTTAAAACACCAAAGAACATTCAAGAGTCAAACTTATTTCACAAACATAAACAAACACAAAAACTGGCATTGTCAAATGCGTATGACGTAACAAAAAGCCATAATGTGCTGAAGGAAATTAATGCAGGAAACAAATCTCCTGGTTGCATCACTAACTGAAATTTGTATGAAAGCAAGTGTGTTCTGGTTATTTTCCACATCAGCGTTTACTCATGGCTTCCAGAGTGGATAACAGCACTGTTAAGACATTTGGGATACATAATTCGCACCCAATCGTTAAAGACTGGGGTCAGAAACCATTTACCGTGACAGAACGATCAATATGGAAATCAACTTGGGATAACAGTATCAAGAAAGTCTACATTATGGAAACTATTTATGATATTATTTGTAGTCTTTCACTGGCATCATCACAAAGTTCACAGCAAAGCAATAAATTTCAGAGCTCGTCTCTCGTCTCTTTTTACGGTTGTTCTTCAGGGTAATGAATGTGCCAGCTCTCAGGGAGCGTGCAGGGAGATGACAAAAAAAATGCTTATTAACGCGGATGGAAAGTGAGAGAATAGAACCGACCGGGAGAACATGTGCCAAAGACGCAGTTTGTGGCTGGAAGATGAGAATGCAGAAACAGTGTGATTTTGTGTCACAGGAAGCAGCGCTAGAACAGACAATAAGTGTGTATGCGTCTGAGAGACGTTTTGACGTCAACATTCTAAGAAAGACTTTTTTTACGTTTATGTTTTTGTGTACACATTTTCTTAACTTTATGAAGATATTGCCTGAAAAACAAAACCTTGTGGAAACATTCAAACAATACAAAAAAAAACTTTAAGCTTTGATATGTTTCGAGTTTGCAGCAGGTTGTGGTTAAGAGTCATTTTTCATTAAGTGCATGCATGCATTACCAGCGCTGTGACAGTGGGGAAGTTCTTGGCCATCTCCCTCAGCAGAGTCCCAGTCCTCACGTCCCACAGCTCCAGCGGCTTCTCCTTGAACACCACCACCAGGTATTGCCTGCAGGGACACCAGCTGTATTCTCAAACATCCACAGCAACGTAACTCTTCCTCTTTGACGTGCTCATCATACTCTAATTTACTTCCGCACAATTAAAACTGCTTCACTATATTCATTTTAAGCTGAGAAAACACTTCTCTACACGGTACTTTGCATAAATGATAATAATAGTAACAATAAAAAAACATGATCTGTAAATCTTAGGGGGTCATTGCTTTTGCCAAGAACTTGAGATTTAACTATGACGTTAAGTCACATAGACCGCTTGGACTTGAGCTACAGCCTAAAATTTTGTAAATGTATTTCACTACAGCCAGAGGGGAGAGGAAATTTGGGGATCGGAATGAATGGCTAGGTGTCTCTTTCTCCCTGTATTACAAAGCCATCATTAAGGTCTTTTCAGGAGCTGACAGCAGAAACAGACGGCTCAGCTCCTGCACTTCATTCTGTTTACCTGACACTTGAAGGGGAGACTGAGACAGAGCCCTGAACACTAGATAAACAGACAACAGTAACGGTTTCAGCGTTCGTTTACGAGCCATTTGTAAAGGTACTCAAAGTTTATGAAGCATTTATTAACAAATGTGAAATTTAAGTACTTAAGCACAGACAAAGATTAATCTCAAAATGAACTTGAGCCATTTACACATTAGAAATATATGCTACTGCCAAGCAGGGGCCATCTCTGTGTATGAGATACTCACTTCAGATGTGAAACTTTGATCATCTCTATAGCTGGTTCATCATTGCCACGCTCACCTCGAAATGTAAAGGTCCGTCCTGAGAAAAGTGACACGTGGCATGGGAAGTTAATGACATGGGGGCCATCACTGAGAAATGGAGGACTGAAACCAGGCAGGCAGTACGGCTGTCCAGGCTCAGTTCAGAGATATGCACCATCTGGAGAAACACTCAGTCAGGAAAAGCTGCTGCCTCGCTATGCGGTTTGAATAGATGCTCTCTCGCACCACACTTCGGCATCTAGCCACTTTCCCTGTTGGATCCTATCATCACCTGTGGACCACTTGAGTCCTCTCGTGTCATCCACTGCAAGGACAGACAGTATGCCAGACATGAAAGTCTGCCAGGAGCTTTTAAAGCAGGATATGAGTTCTTTGGGGTCTTACTCCTTGTACATACTAACACTTTAAGACTGTCTCACACAAATGAACATGAGGTCTCTCAGACTGCAACACTACACTTCTCTGCAGCCGTTTCCAAGGATCCCAGCATCCAAAGGACCAGGTGCATTAAGACGTCATTTAAAAACCATTTCAGCAAATGAGTGGATTAATTAACATGTTTATTTATCATACTGTCAAACCTGGAAAGTAATCATAAAATAACTCTTAACCAGACAGAATAAATATCAGTTTTACATACAGTTTGCAGAATGTACAACAAGAAAAAAATAAATATAAACAAATAAAATTGTTTCTTTTGGACCCACACTTCTGTTTCGGGACGTGACTGTCTCAATGTAAACCCTCCTCACCATGTCGACCTACGCATTTGCTATTCTGGTACCAAACTGGTATCCTTTTGGGGGGGAAACTGGAGGTGAGAAGCAGCTCATAAGCACACAAAAGTAAACAGACAAACACCCTGAAATCGAGTCCCAGAGCAGCCCATCTGACGGTGGCAGCGGGTTTCAACAGACATGACAAAGCGCAGTAGCAGTGTTTCCAAAGTCAAATTTTTGCGTGGTGCTGGATGCAGACTGCCTGCTGGCGCATCAGCTGCTTTTTTTCCCTGGCAGAACACCTCCTGTGGCTCTAATTCACCTTTCCTGATGGAGACCCACACAGTTAGGAAACCACCATGATGAGAGCTCATCTCTGACGACTGCCAGGGGCCAGCTATGTTCACATCTTTACTCTCTCCCTTTCTCTCTCTCACACACACGCGCGTCTGTTGCAAATTCTGTACAACCCCAGTGTTTGTAGATCAGCACAACTCTCAACCAAATAACTGATTAATCACGTAAACTGGAATAACTTGTTTCAAACTTGAATTACTTACTTACATGTTTTAAGACCAATCATTGAAAAGATGTTAGCACGCATATCCACACACACAGACACACACACAAACAGGCTCTTCTGAGAAACAAAGTGCAGCGTCATTAATCTTGTTTTAAAGGCCATGATCCATCATTCTGGGGTCCCACTGTCTCACTGCTTCCTGCACCGGCTGGTCACTCTGCTGTTGCCTTTGATTTGAAGAAGGCGACCGATCTATTACAGATGCTCTTTTAATGTTTTTCCTAGCTGGGGCCTGCAGTCACAAAGCGTTAAACTCTTTTCTGATCAAATGGCAGCACAACGTCAAAACTCCAACTTTTCCTGTTTTCCTCTGTTTTTAAACTACGTCAGCAAAAATAATAATGAATAGACATGGCACAACGTAAATGAAAGCAAAGAGTAAAACTGATGAAAAAGCTTATACCTATAAATCTCCCTCATGCTTTCACACATTTCCCTCTCACACAATCTACTTTCATACTAGTGATATCGAGGTCCTTTCTGACATGTATTCTTTTGTCTTCTCTAAAGTCCCTCCAGTGTGACTCATTCCCCAGTGGAGGCTGGTGTGATACCTAAAAAAAAGTTGCGTGACATGGCCTATTGTTGTGGGCGGTTATTTCCTTCAAGCAGGGCTCAAACTGGTTGGTGGAGTTATACAGCCTAATTCTTACGAAGTTCAGTTTGCAGGTCTGAGAATAAGTCTCTGAAGCCTGAAATTGGTCAAAAAACACAATGTCAAAACTGCTATTTTGGGACAGGTAACTGGAATAGTACAGAAATGACTCAAACACAGTGTTATCCCAAACAACAAATCAAGAGTCAGGTGTACGCAGTTGAAAAGTGAGTAAAGTGTAGACTGGAAATAGTGGACTTCATCATTATTCAATCTGGCAGCCTACTACTGTCTCTGGTCAACTACAACAGATAACGGTATGTCTGCCTGGGTCTTACATGCTCTCTATTTCTCATGCTGCCCTGACATGAACTATGTGACAGATGATGAGGCCTCCTGCCAGCTCAGCTTTGCTCTGTCACCCTTTCCACAAACAGGGTCTTCATTTAAATCCCACAAATCAGAGCAGGCATCCATTAGCGTGACTTTCATTTACATCTGTTTATCATCAACAACAGATTAGTGGTAACAAAGTTCACACACATAAAGAGTAAATCGGCTAAATGTCAGAACTGACTCAAGAATGTATTCAACAAGGGGAAAGTGGGAAAATCAGAGTCTCTATGGACTGCTGGGAAAAACAGGTTCTTGACCTACAGGGATCTCTCAGAGAACAGCTCAGAGCACTGACATACACTAAGACCCAATGAGGAGAATCCATTAGTGCCTACAATCTTGTACCATGATAAGTGGGGGTGAGGACCAGTACCGTGTTGTTTAGGACAAGGTAAATATAGGATATTATGAAGTAAATGTATTACATGTCCACAGGGCTCACTTGCAAGCATGTATATTTTATGATGATATAGTGGTTAGACCCACTTATTTGTAATTTGAGTCAATCCCTAACTCATTCCTAAGCATGTTGAACCCCTGAGAACATGGCATTTACCCTGAATCACTCTAAGAAAAATGTATAAATGTAAATAACTGCAAGGTGCTCAGTATACAAATCCAAACATTGGAAGATGCTTTGAAGAACAGTGTCTGCTAATTTATTTAGTAATAATGGACACCTCACCTTCAGACAGATACTTGAGATATGTAGACCTCAGCGCGTACAGATGTATAGTTAGTGATAGAAATATAGAGCTCACCTGTGGGCAAGTGTGTGTGCTGCAGCTCATTTCTCACCAGACCCAAGTTGTTTGGGGCAGAGGTGGCAAAGGACAGGAAGCTGGTCAAACTAACCCACTCAATACCCCTGTAAAATAAAGGTACACACAAATGAGTACGCATAGACTTATCTGATACCCACAGGCTTTTCCAAGTACACCCAAATTTCACATAGACCCTTCACACCTTTTCCGCCTGACAGAACAATCGGGCAAGTAAAACTCAGCACGACGGTGCATTACGCAGCCGGACTCGATCAATTGCAGAGCTATTACGGGTGTGTCACACTTGATAAGTCACAGGCACCGCATGCATTTTCCGGAAGGACTTGGAAAGCAGCATGGGTCCTGCTGCCAGCAGATGGAGAACAGAGGCAGCAGGTGGAATATGACCTGTAATGGCATGTCACCTGTCTGCAGCACTGCAGCCTCCTCGGCCACATCATGGTCAGCTAGGACTCAAACATCCAAGAGACTGGATAGCTAGAGACTGGAGCTCAATACTATAACACTGCAGAACAAACTGCAGCGAATGAGATGAAAACTAACCTAAGAGATTACAGTTCAACAATGAGAGCTGTCCTTCACTGGCCTTCCAAAGGTGGTAAACAGCTGCCAGTTAGATCTACGCTCACTTATGGCCTTCTGAGGTTTCTGTAACCTCACGGTGCATTTCAGGAGGCAGGACACATGTCATGATTAATTTGACAGATGAGACAGAATGATGATCTCTATTAACCTGCTGCCTGTGTGATTTGTTGAGATAGATGGAGGGTGGGGAAATGGAGGCATAGTTACAAGTGTGAAAAAGAGGAGGGGTAAGGCGGTCTGTGGACTATTACCACACAAACAGGCAACAGGCTGGGACAACAGGACTGTGGACAAGGGGACTGTGGTGTTTTGGGGTTTTTGAAATCAGAGGCAGGAAAACTGCAAAACCAACAAGAAAGTAAAAAGCACAATTCATTTGCTGGTCCTCTAAAGCTGTAGGGGGAAAAAGTCTGGAAAACTTCACATGAGCAGAGCTGTGCGTGGCAGAGCTAGACTGTTGGATGATTAATATAAGACCAGCGTGTGAAGTGTATAGTACATATCCTGCCAGAGCCTTGATTTCCGCCTCCATTTCATCCCTTTCATAGCATGCCCTAGAGGGGAAAGTGTGCAGCATGGAGGCATCTGGCAGAGGTTTGAGGTGATGAATCATCAGAGGGCTTTTCCCTGGGATCCTATGCAGGTGGCTGGGGGATGCCGACTGGTCCTCCATTATTACTCTGCCGAATGATGACGACAGCCACTGACAAGAGGGCGATGGAAGGGAGGGAGACATAATGAGCTTGTGAAGAGATGTGAATAGTGGAAGCACATAGGGAATATGCAAATCAGTAGAGTATGAAGGAGAGGAAAAGTGAGCAAGCAGGAAGCAGGCAAAGTTACCTAAACTGAATTGAGAAAAGGCAAGAAGAAGAGAGAGGGAAAGTAGAGTGAAGTGTGAGGAGAAATTTGATGCACATAAGTTTTATACTGCATATATTCCCACGTTACCTGAGCACACATTCCAACACATCCAGGAAACACCGGGGATTATCGCTACACACACCTCTTTGGTTCACTCAAACACAATCACACACTCACCTCATGCACTCCCCATTTTCTCCATCTTAAACACACAAACAAGCAAATAGGTGTAAAATGAAGACAAAAAGCAATACAAATATGTAGAGAAGAACACAGTACGTGCTAAAAACGTGAATATTAAGCAAGGATATTTGTTCATATAAAATTTTTGTCGGTCACACTGCAAAAGGAGAGTAAAGGCATTTTATTCTGCAATATACTACATGTATATGATTACCATTATTATTAGCAGTAGTAGCAGCAGTAGTAGTATTATTATAACTTAAGAGATTGTGGAATGATAAAAGCTTTTAAAAAAAGTTAAAATATACAATCACACACATCCTCTTGATAGAAATCTATACACATTTTACACGCTGTAAGCACGCTGTCTAATTAGTATCCCCTAAAGAAACCGTCACGGGTCCTCAAAACACAGATATGCCCATTGCTACCCAATCAATCTCCAAATACCTTCAGATATTAAACTGGTCTTAAATATTCATGGTGATCATTCCGAGTGTCTGCAACAATGGCTGTTAATGTAGCCTGAGGGGCCACTCTGTGTGTACCACATAGTATGGAATTCAAAATCTCAATGTCAGAAACCACCGAGGTCATACTAATGGGCTTCATCTCCGTGTGGACTGCTCAAAGTCTTTGACTGCGACTGCACTAGCGGATCTGAAAAATGACTCGAAACATTACGCATTACCATGCGCGCAGTTTGCTAATTATTTACAAGAGGAATCACAAGGGAAACGGCAATGAAACATTATAAACACACAAGGTCAACCCTTAGTTACGTAACATTGTTTAATAGAACAGGTGAATAATGGCAAACTCTTCTTATAAAACTCGAGATGAGAAACTCAAAGAGAAACATAAAAATGCAAAGAACTGATAGTATACAATTAAGGGTGTATGTAAACTGCTTCCCTTTCATTCGATAGCCGAAGCTTTGAGACACGAGCAGTGCGTCACGCTGCAAAGATCAGTGTAGACACAAAGAGAAAGAAAATGTGAGACTGCATTATACTTGAATCATTCCTTTAAGCTTTGATAAAATTCATGAAAACAACTGCCTTAAACAACTTGACAGAATAATGAACAAGGGTTGGAGGTGGTTGAACCAAAACTGCTGTAGCCATTTCTTCACATTTAGTATGAAGATGTCATGTAATTTCTACACAATTTGGTTAATTAACCACTTAAAAAAAAACATGACTCTATAATGGAAAACTTATCCACCAGCACAGAGAATTCAATTTACAATAATCAATCCTCAACTAACACAATGCAACATGAAGTTTTAAGGTAGAATTCCAGTTAATTAATATTATGCCTTGATAAGAGGTTGAAAATAGGCTCAGCTCAGGTGAGAAAATATCTGAGGGAGTCAATAATTTGAGGTGTTCACCTAAATGTCTTCATAAATAGCGCAGATGGAATATTAAAACATAAAAATTGAAGGTTGTGTTCATGTTGACAACTAAATGGACATGTTTTGGTATGCCTCAGGACCCTTACATCTTCTAGGCATAAAAATTACATTTGTCATCTCATTGCCTCTAAAGACAGTTATAAAAACAGAACAGAAAAAATAAAGGCACCTCATATAGTGAAATATCTGACAAAAATTGGACATGGTTCTGAACTGCACAAACATCTTGTCAAATGACATATCCATTTCAAAGAACAATTTCATTTTTTTCCCTCTATGAAAGTCAATACAAACCTGTCACTTTCTTACAACACAAAATCTTGATATTAATTTATATATCATAATTTGTACAACACCTGTATACCTGCTTGTTCATGCAGCTGT
Source organism: Arapaima gigas (assembly GCA_900497675.1). Lineage (NCBI taxonomy): Eukaryota > Metazoa > Chordata > Actinopteri > Osteoglossiformes > Osteoglossidae > Arapaima > Arapaima gigas. Next base: position 167,955 of record UFQX01000716.1, on the reverse strand, counting down.
CAAATCAGCCAATCATGTGGCAGCAGCCCAGTGCATAAAATCACAGACACTGTGGTTTAAGCATTTCAGCATTTCAGAATCTGCAGTGTCCATAGTCAACACAGAATAATGCAAAAAAAAAAAACATCCAGTAAGCACCGGTTCTGTGGGTGGAAAGGCCTTGCTGACGAGAGAGGTCAGAGGAGAACGGCCAGATGGGTTTAAACTGACAGGAAGGCTACAGTAATTCAAATAACCACTCTTTACAACAGTGGTGGGCAGAAAAGCATCTCTGAACACACAAGAGTCAGATGAGCTACAACAGCAGAAGACCACGTCGGGTTCCACTCCCGTCAGCCAAAAGCAGGAAGCTGAGGCTACAATGGACATTGGCTCACCGAAACTGGACAGTTGAAGGTTTGAAAAATGTCACCTGCTCTGATAAACTCCTGTTCTGATTTCCTGCTATGACACGCAAATGGCTGGGCAGAATTTGGCATAAAGAGCACGAAGTCAGGGATCCAACCTGCTTCGAGTCAACAGTTCAGGCTGGTGGTGGTGGTGGTGCTGTAAAGATGTGAGGAATGCTTTCTGGGTCCCTTAATACCAATTGAGCTTTGTTTGAATGGCACAAACACTAATTGGTGTTCTGATTCTAATATTCTAATAATTCTACAGCAATTACATCATGCAATTATATCAACAAGGACCAGAATCTCTAAGGAATGTTTCCAGCACCTTGTTGAAGCCAGGCCACAAAGAATTCATGCTGTTCTGAAAGCAAAGTGAGGTTCCACACAATATTAGAANAAGCCAGGCCACAAAGAATTCATGCTGTTCTGAAAGCAAAGTGAGGTTCCACACAATATTAGAATGGTGTTTCTAATGAGGTGGCTGGTGAGTGTATATAGTATATATCTACACACACACACACACACAAATTTGCACAAATGCACACTTGCACTGCCAAAGCAATTGAACAACAATATTGAGAACAGCATTATACAACAAACAGCAGTGACGTCGACCACGTAAACCGTAATAAACAAACAAATAAATAAATGGATGGATGTGTTTGTATGCATCTCTCTCACAAACACGCAATAAAGTTTCTTGCAGCCCACACACACCTCAGACATAGCATACTACGTGCAGATTTTTTTGTTATCTGTACAAACGAAAAAGTTTATAAAAAATAAAAATCTCTCTCTCACACACAAACACACACACAAATAAACAACAGCGATGTAAAGCTAGTAGATCTGTTGTTCTTTCCTTCTTCCTTGACTAGGACTGCACTAAATACAACCAGTGTCAGGTAGCACAGCTAATACATAAATAATATCTATCCACACACACACACACACACACACACACACACACACACACACACACACACACACAGTCAAAATCCAACTTATGACCTTTCCGACTTATGACTGTCCATATTTACAACGGTCGTCCAATGTATATATAACATTTTTTTGAGTCTCAATGGTCTGTCGTAAAGCCAATGCCATGATTGTGCGCAGACAGCACAGTGCTGCACAACCACAGTTACATACAGTGTTTAGCTCAGCCTGTACATCTTTTTTTTTTACTTGCATCTGCTGGATGTACACCACAATACACTATGTGCCTTAAACCGACTGAAATCGGACTTACGTCTAGTCTGACTTTCAACCTGGTAATCGGAAAGAAATCCCGTTGTACGTCGGTTCCTGACTGCGTGTGTGTTTTACAGTGCAATGAAAATGTTTGACCACAATTAATCTAGTTGTATGTATAAAGATATAAACAGTGACAAGAGTTAAAGACCCACCTGACTTCACATGAGTGCACACTCAGCTCCTTGTGCAGGAGACCACTGGTTAGGTTATAGATGAGGACAGAACCGTTGCTTGTACCTTTGGGGACAGACAGAAAGACAATAAAGTACATGTAATAACAAAATACAGTTTTTATGTTTTTCATAACCTTTGCTACTCTCCATTATTTTTAGTATATTGTTTAGAAATACAACTATACCCCAGTAACCAAGTGTAACTGCCTCATAGAAATTGGCCAAATGCCGCAAATGCAAATATTTCCATTATTACTTATGATGATTTGATGATTATGATGAAAATGATGATTTGTTCCAGGTTCAGAGAAACCCCAATTGATTCCCCCAAAAAATCCTAACACTCTAAAAACATTGAGTGTGACAAAACACTTTAAACACCAATTACTTAATTATCAATTAAAGAGGTTATTAATATGCATATGTTTGCTCATATGAGGTTACATTTTTATTTAGAATTACGTTCCTTTATTTATAGTAGCAGAAAACAAAGATTTAAAAAATTTAAGTAAAAATTATGAAAAAAAAAGTTTGGACTGAAAAAGTTTTACATGAAATTCAGTACATAGACATGAGCCAATAAATACAGCCACCATACAATTAAACTAAAAATCTATAACGATATAACTATAAAAAAAAAATCTCAAAATTACCATGAGAAAAGATATGCCAGGAAAAAGGCCACTCTGTAATACAATAGAGGCTAAACAGTCCCAAGGTGCTGTGAGAAGAGGTGAATCTTCAAGAGGTGCTTAAAGATTCGTTGACTTAAAGCAGTTCTGAAGTAGTATGCAAGCTCCTTTCAGCATCCTTTTCTATTTTTGTATTTTTAATAAAGTGCTGTAAGGTAAATATCTTGCTCAAGGATGCAAAAGAAGAGATACCTACCTGAGCTCTAAACTAGTAATGAAAAATCCTTCAGCAATTTTGTTACCGGCATTCAAGTGAATCTTATGCTGCTGTGCATGAAACACATCACAATACTTTCAAAAGTACTTACATCTGCTATTTCCCCAAATTTCACTCTCAAAAGTATCAATAAAAATGTTAAATCAAAATAACACAGGTGAGAACTTTAAATAATCACTGTATGCAAAATTGTCTATTTTGGAACATCTGCGCAGATGTAAATATACTTAACTAATTCCCAAATTTGAGCAGTTAAGCCACTGGGGACTGGCAGAGACCCAGTAAGCATATGGTCGTTCATGGACTGTAGCCTCACATACCTGGGCTCACGGTGAACAAGTGAAATAATAATGATGGCTTTATGCCAAATTATTATGGTGAACAGAGCAAAAAGCAAGATCACGAGAACTCCATTAGCAGCTCTTAAAAAAATAATGGACCCATATGTGAGTGCGTACAAGCTCTCAGCTGAATTTGGAGACATGTATTTGTATTACGAAGACTAAAAAAAAAAAAACATTCTGGTTGATGTTTTATCTCTCAGACGTTGACACATGCGCCCACCCCCTCAGCCTTTCTCCTTTTTCTCCTGCAATCGCTCTTCCAACAGATGCGCACGCCAGGGCCTCCGGTGCATCCCTTGGGGTCTGTCCGCACATCTGCCACTGCAGCTGGGAGGCCCTGAGGGAAGCGCTGCCATTATCGCTAAGCTCAAGATCGAGGGTGGCGGGGGCGAGCCGAGAGGCTGGCTGTCATGACGCCCTCACCGACCGTATAGCACAGCCAGTTAATAAACAGCCATTCCTCTCTGAACTCCTGTTTGCTTTCTGCCCAACTCTGCGGCTGCCCTAGATTCCTGTACCTGCTGAAAAGCACCACTGCCACAGCAAACTTACAGAGATCTGCCTCTAATCGCACCGTTAATGACAGTTCCTTCTCGACAGTTATCACAGCGCTGACAGAACCAGGCGAAGCCAAGCAGAAGCCAGCTGATGTTGACAGAACCAGACTTAGCGTATTAGTACCTGTGAAAACTGCATCTCTCAATGCCAATCTGCCCTAAGAAAGCAAAACAAATATATTTCCGATTAACATCTTCAGTATCAATACTTTTGCTGCTGGAAGTTGAGACCCATCACGTGTACGTAAAATGAACACTCTCAATACAATAATGGCACAGTCTGTGGGCTTTATAAACATCCTGATTTGTCATCTATTATTCCATAATAAATGTAACTGAATTAAAGTAATAAATGCCCTATTTCAGTAAACTGAAAACAGTTGTAAATCCTGTTCATATTTATATACACGCTATCAAGTCCTCACATCCAGTCTTCCATTAACTTCTATTTTCCATATTTTCAACACAACTGAACCTAATATGTACACACATCTTATATGTGACTCAGTAACTAATAACTCAGTAATTAAATATCATATGAACATATGTTCTAAATCAATCTGCAAAGTAACTCACTGTTTTTTCTTAATCTTAAAATTTAAAAACACAGCATTCAGATAAGTAAATATAGATACTAAGTATGGGTGTAAGGTGCAGAAAAAAGATCAAAGCTCCATGTCTTCTGCACCTGTCTGTAGCAGGAGTGTTAGGTTCAGAATTAGTATGAATCGGATGGCTCAGATAGCACATCTGTGGACAGAGAGAGCCTGCCGGATCACTTTGCCATGTCTACATGGGTGGTGGGTGAATTGTTTACTGAAGAGGCAGGAATTGGTATTAAAGATAGAGAATATTAAGCCCAAACTTTAACACTGATTAACAGACTTATTTCTACACCTTCATAAGAAGAAAATGGCACAGGCAGTGAGTAGTAAGCATATTACAGGTAAGAGTTTCTATGTGATCTCCCCCACGAGTGCTTTCAGTTTTAAAAGATTTTTGTGCAAGACCGTCCCTTTTGATTTGTGATAAATCTCACGTGTGTTGGGTCACCAAAATGTATAATGTGCCTGTTGAATGTGTGTTATGCAAACTGTTATAGATTTATGACATCAATATTAAATTCATGGTATTTACCTCTGACAGAATCCTGTCAACCAATGTTTTAAAATTTACTACATTGTGATCTTATCATTAAAATTATGCCTATATACACATACAAAATTAAAAAGGCAGGGAATGTACTTTACACATACATACAGACTATGAATACTTCATGAGTCATGAAATTATCTGAAATGTGTCTTTGGACTGCGGGAGAAAGCCCACATAAATATGAGAACATCCACACACTTCACAGCTGGATGAAGACCAAAGCTGTAAAACTAATACTGCTGAACTTGATCTTTTTTTAAGAGAAGAAACACATACTGAAACAAGTCTCTGCAATTATAACCATCCAATGCCTTAATTTTCTTGCTTTTTGTTTTTAAAATAAAAACTAAATTATTCCATAAATCACATTATATGCCATCAGCTATAAATTGATGGACTACAGACAAATCAATAGCTATATAACACGCAAATATATAAGAAGCATAAAGGCTAACTCCCACTGACAGCAGGAACCGTGACTCCAGGGAAAGATAGACCCCAGAGGTGTGTGCAGCTGAACCTCCCACAACATCCTCTTGAACACCAGTGCACCACAAGACTGTTTGCTCCTCCTAACACACGGATGCATCAGCAAATACAATTGCAACCACATCATCAAGTATGCTGACGGCACCACAACTGTGGGCCTCATCACCAATAATAATGAGTCTGCCTACAGAGGGGAAGCAGTCTTGTTGCCTGGTGCAAGGACAACAATCTGTTTTTCAATGTCAACAAGACCAAGGAGATGGTCAAAACTTCAGAAGGAACTTCAAGTTGTTCAAACCCCTCTACAAATTACTTGTGAATTGGACCTCTCCTTGAACCATAATGCAATACAAGAAGAAGAGAATAGAAAGAGCTGGACTTCCAATCTCATCCTCATCAGCTTCTACAGATGTGCCACAGAAAGCATCCTGACCTGCTGCATCTCAGTCTGGTATGGGAACCGCACTCCCTCTGACCGAGGAGCACTAAAGTATGTACTGAGGACTGCTCGGTCCATTACCAGGATCTCAGTACCCCCCCATCCAGACCACTTGCGACAAGCAGTGTCAGGAAAGCTCATATTACCCCCTCCAGCACCTCTTTTCATCACTGCTTTCTGGAGGGTGGTATCGCACCTTGTGGGTCAACACCACCAGGCTCAGGATTCACCTTTTCCCCTGCACACTGTCATGTTGAGGCAATGGTTGGTTACAGAAATTCCTAGAACATGCACCAGCTTCAGAAAACTCATATCATTTCTAGTCTATTATTACATTTTTAGTTTTTTTTTTTAAATTCGATATAGATGATTTTATCTGTGACAAAAATATTAAATGTGATTTATTTTAAAAAACTGTACTATTCATATAAAACAGCAAAAAATGTACACATAAGGAATTGTATAGTAAAAGATCTAATATGATTCGCACCACAAACTCAGTCCAAATTTTCAGCCGTATGATATACAGATTTTCACTTATTTGGCACATAATTAATAATTACACATATCGTTGACTGGCTCAGATTTTCATTTTTCCAGCCTGCAACAAACTGTCTGGGACCATTACCTTTGGTCTGGCACAATAAGCTGAGACCACATTTGAGAACTGTGCCAAACAGCTGTGCGAGAGACTGTAAGGCACAGTGCAATGTGGGAACCCTAAAGCGACGTGGTGGAACTCTACACTCTTGCTTGGGTACTCGTGTTTGTATCCTGTTTTACATCATTGTGTTTTAAATGTTTAATTACAGTATTTTTAAATTTAATTATTCATTTATTTAAATGTGACATACAGCCTTTGTCTTCCTCAAGTCAGTCCATGTACATTATTACAGTAAGTGTACTTTATGAATTTTTTTTTTTTATCTACAAGATTATAATTAGTTTTTTTTCAATGCAATTTAATGTTTTAAAAAAATATTTATGATATTAGATATGTAAAGAGATTTTCAGGTGACCTGAAACAATCAAATATGTCATTTTATTATCCCGTCTTTTAACATTATTTGGTCTTCAGGAACAAATCAGCGACGGAAAACAAGAGACAAGTGTACTTCACAGTATACTCAGAGTCTTGCTACCTACTGCTCTTTGGTACTGTAACTTGCTGAAACTAAGTGCATATCTATATATACTGTTTTTTCCACTTTGTGTGTAAAAATAGTTTTAACATATTCTTAATGACAAAATTAAGGTTGAACAAACAACAGCTAAAAATGATATAATAATATTCCTTGACTGATTATTTAATTGGAACAATTGATGATTCATATGATAAAACTAAAAGCAACAGCTGATGACCTTTCCTTGTTCCATAACACTTGTTAGATTTCAGCAACAATGTACTTGTTGGGTTACAATAAACACGACCGCTATTGTTTTTAGACTTTGATAAATGTTAGAACGAGGAGTAATTAATGTAATATTCGGGATAACCTCAGCACTAATTTATTAAATAAAAGTCTCTAAAATCGTTATTTTACAGGGAAAAAAATGGATCTACAGTCCTTACAATAAATGGGCTTTTCTCAACATCAGTTCCTTTTGACACTAGTGAAAGCACCTCAACGAAACACATTCCTCAAGTACAGTCAGATGAATTGAGCAGTTCATACAGGGACCTGAATCAGGAGAATTAAATTAAGAGCTCAGCTGGGAAGAAAAAAAAAAAAAAAACAGGACCTGGAGGGCTTACAACTCAGTAAACACACTCTATTGGAAAAGAACACAGGCAACGCATATCTCAAAATCTCTTCACCATGCAAAGGTAAATCAAAGAAATAAAAAATTCACTATGCCATACTGTCAAAAAGTGTTGTTCAAACACTTGTTAGATTTTAGTAACAATGTGCTGTTATCACTCCAAGTATGAGAAAGAAAGAAAAATCATACCTAAGTATAAAATGCAACTGAAAACAATCTGTTTGTTGAGTTTATCGATGCAAGTTCGTGAAAAATAAAGCTGACGATTCTGTATTGTCACAAAAGCTGCAGATAAAAACAAAATAAAGTCTTCTAACAAATTTTAAATTCATTATAGCTAATGTTAAGAGTACCCAGCCATGAACACAAGAGATTAATCTGTAAGATGCAGCAAACAGTTGTGAAATTTTTATTGTTGTGATAACTGGGATATTATTTATTATTACAGTAAGTTATTATGATAAGCCACGAGAAGTGGAGGATATTAATGCATTGCACTGAACATGGAGTTCTAAGGAGAAAAGACTACAAGGAATGATCTGAGGTATAACTCTGGAGAAGATGCTTACCCACAGCCAGGAGGGGCTGGTAGTGGCTGATGTTCTTCGTGGTGAGTGGGGGGCACATTCGCAGGGCAAAGGGAGGTAGTGGCAGCCCTGAGAGCAGCCCTGTTAGCAGGAACTTTAGCTGGACCTCCTGTGGTGGCAGACGACAACTGGTCTCCCCACCCCAAGTCATATTCTGACCTGCTGGTGGGTACAGAAAAAGAAAACCACTCATAGGCAGCATGAGAGATGTCCACTTCACACACTGTAACACAGCACAGCTGTCATGAGCAATTCATGTGAGGACAAGTTGCTTGATAGTTGCTCAATAAAGAAGTTAAATGTGGCCCTGCTAACTCTAAACAATTTAATACTGGGGTACAATATAACCACAGTACTGTTTACACTAAATGGTCTGCAAGAGAAATATTACCCTTTAATATGTTTATAAGCAAATACCAATTTGCAACAAGCTGCCTTGTATGTTTAGCCCGTTTTTAATTAAGCAATGCAAATCAATTCAAAGCACAGAAGCATTCAATTAACAACTTATTCAGTATACATTACAAATACCTGTTCCTTTTCTCACAAAGCAAAGGACGGAAAATACAGGTCTCGTATGCTGTATGATTCACAAGTTAAAAACCCAGTACAGAATAGCTGTCAGACATCTTGGCAAATACAGAATTTTCAGAACACTTCCAAGAAATCTACTCTTTGAGATATCGGGAGTAAGTTTAGCTAAACGGAATATTTTTATACTTTAGTGGGGAAGCACATGTGAAAATGTCATATAAGCAAAACTAGAGTAACCAGTATCGAGGCACCATTTCTTTCCCTTTAATGGTCATCGTCAGTCAGGTGACTGCTGACTCAGAAATCCCAACACAAAATTATTGAGCGCTGGGAACAAAAACAGAAAAAGAGCTGTTTTACCTCTGTTTTACTGAAACATAAACCCAGCATCAAGAAGCTGGAGACATGGCAGTATTCTTGGCTCATGGATATAGACTACCTGGCCTAAAGGAAACCCCAGAGAAAGCTAAGCCCCATTCTGAGTCAACCTCTCAGTCAGTTCACCATTTTCCCTGCGGCTGCGCTGCATAAACCTACATCTCAAAAGCATTGGCATTCGTTTTCGCTTAGATTGAAGCCCAGGGAAAGCCAGGGACACGAATGAATTCCGCTCATCTGCAACTGAAGTGCCACAGCTGAGTTGATAACACGGTAACACCAGCAGACAGCTAAAAGTTTGCCTGAGGCTAGCAAAAATGTGCATAGGAGTGTCAGCTGGGAGGAAAGCCCCATGTCTACCCATGTAAAGGTCTGTGTTGAAAGTATTGCCTTACCAATCATGGTGTTGAGAGACAGGTCTGGGATTATCTTCTGGTTTGGACCTACTGCACTGCTGCAGAAAGATACTGGCGAGTAGAGCGGGGGCAGTCCAGAACTGAGAAAAAGAAACAAATGAATAAGAGCAATTTAACCAAGGCTATTGCATTACCTTAAAAAAATATTCAAAAGGAAGATGCCAAAGTGGCATTACAGATATACCTTGGGTTGGTGGGCAATTTGGAGATGTAGGATTTGAGTTCCCAAAACATGACCCGGCCGTCGCTGACCATCAGGGCTGCGCTGTTTTCGTTGACAGGGCATATGACCACACGGTACGGGCGCACCGTTTTTGTCACCCTGATTGCATCACACTGAGCCCGCAGATCGTACACCAGTTCCTGGACACTCTGCTCTGGATCTTGGGTGGGGGGTTGTACAAGAGCACAGAACAAAAACGAGGCACATCATAGAGTATCTCTCCATGCAGATGCAAAAGAAAAACAAAAAGCACACAGAAGGAGTGGATCAAAAAATACCAAATAAATGTCAGTTATTTTAAGTCCTGTTCTTCCGAAGTCATTGAGAGTATTTCAGAGTCCATTAAATGGCACGTAAGCTAAGTACGACATAAATTACAGCCATTGACCAGTTAACCTCAGGGCTAGGGACCAAAGCACTGCTTTTAACTGTACTTTGTCTACTAACTACGTATCACCACTAACATATCAATGCCCCCTGTTATGAGGTCTCATAATTGGCACTAAAACAGTTAGCAAATGGTAACAGCATTCCTGTGATTTATGTGCCACTGTGTGCTCCCGCCTGAAAAATCAGACATACATACATACATACATAAATAAATATACAAGCACACCTCGTGTATGTGGTGGCATCTATTTTGCACTGTGAACATGGTTAATATTCACAGCTGTTCTGCATAGGTGACTACAGTAAGGACACATGTAATCGCTGACAAGAACAGAATTTTACGGGTTTTATTTTTCCAAGAATGCTGTTTTTACATCTGGTGGTTAGCAAAACTGTATATTTGTTTTAATTATGTTGCAGTGTGAATCTTTTTAAACACTACCACAACAGTGTACACAAACTGTTTGTTTCTTACTTGTATAAGCCTTTTTTTGGTGTTCTAGTGAAATTTGAAACAACTGTTTAGGGTTTTTCAGTTGCGCTACAGTGCAGTGTCGCTTTGTACATAAGAAATAATGGAAACACCAGATTCAGTTCAAGCGTTTTCACACAATGCAGCCTTTTCAGGAACCAATTAGGTACATAAATCAAAGGATGATTATATATAGTTGATTTTAGTATAAGAAATTTGTTATTTTTTATACCAAATAACGCAGATTATAAATAATCATGAGTTGCAAAATAAATGTTAAAAAATTTAAATATTGTTTGCATGCAGCCCCCCTCTCCACCAGATGTACATCCCTTAATTATAATATTTATTGGACTGATGAAGAAAGGGAGTCTTCGCCCTCCAGAACTTGGACTGGTGTTGATACGGTTGCTGCTGAAAGGGCCCTGTTTTTGTGTTTTCTTATGTGTTTATTGTCTTATTTGTTTTGTTTTTTAAGAAGCCTTACTTAAATCCACACTATACTGCCCCACACTTGGTCACTCCCCAAACCCAGCATGTTGCAATATTTAAAAATAATGCATAAGCTGTGTGATCAAGATAGAGGCTGGATCCGGGGCTGGGCTGCCTGGGTGATAGTGTCTGATGTTGTAAGTGCAAACAAATCTAGTTGTTAATCTTTTTAGTGACCCCAAGTTACATGACTTATAATGTGTTCAAGGTCATTTCAAGATGAGTAATATAAATGTAATAATTTCTTTACTTTGTCCATTGTCACATGGCGTAGAACATACACAATACACTTCAGCATAAAACATAAATGATATGACATATGTATGTAAATTATTTTACAATTAATTTCAGTGTATTTGTGTCTTCCATAACCAAAACACAGACAACTGTAAAGCTTTGGCTTCATTATTTAGGTATACATTACACTATGTTTTAGGTCGCTATTTGCAATAATTAATTAATATTAATAATTAATAATATTTATTCCTTGTACATAAACTTGTACATTCCTTGTAAGCAATGCACATGTATAAACTCGGTCATCTGCACAGAGACCAATATTTCTAGTAGATCACTCAGGCTCTGCCAAAGTCATTAGTTTTAATGAAAATGTTCTTATGAACGTGGTTGCTAAAGTGAACAACTCCTAAAAATGGCCCAGTCATCAAAGTGAATCGTTCTTAACTATTTCATAACCATGACTGTACAATTCATGGTTGAACAAGAATTGGATTCTGTGGAATAGAGTGATAAAGCTACTGGATGTAAGGGTGACCATGGTATGCTTGAGCCCACAGAGTAGTGGCTCATAGAGCCCAAGGATGCACTGAAGGATGAGTAAAGGGGTCTAACCTGAATCCTCCACCGAGGGAGAGGTAGAACGGCAGAGGCGTAGTGTGATGCAGCCGTTCTCGTGCAGACAGTACAAGGTGTCCCTCTGTGCACACGGCACTACCTGCAGGGGAATTAATGGACAAAAGGTGTGTGCCTATGAGACAGGTGTAGGCAATGACACAAATGAGGTATATGAATGTGTACTAGATAAACTGACACATCTAAAATATTGGACTTTGCATGGTAGATACAAAAAAAAAACATTACAATAGCAAGTATAGCAGATGTATGGAATAATGTACAAGAAACTGTGGGCATTTTAGGCCTGGAAAAAAAAACAAAACAAGCTAAAATCAAGCTATGTAAGTGAGTAAGCATGTGTCTAAGACATAAATACAGAACTGCTTCAGCCATCTATTTTCCCTCAGAAACTGCTTTATGAGGAAAAATGTGTAAGAGACAGAAGGTGTGTATCCTCATTTGCTGTATGAGTGTGCATGCGAATGTGACTCCAGGCTGGACTCAGAGCCTCCCCCTGGAACAAGGTCATCATTCATGCAAATTGCCTCCCTGACAAGTGCTTTATAACACTTAGGAAATATGCAGGCACCTGGGGAGAGGCCCAAGAGTGAATGATGCCAGCCTCTTCCCTGGCATGTGAAGAACTGGAGCATAGTACATAAATACATGCAAACAAACATCTGCACTACACCTGAGAGGGCACTCCAAGATTACACAGCGACACAAAGTCATACAACACCTAAGCACAGCAACTCCACAGGTCTGGTTTGGTGGGAGTTAATGCACATTCAGTAACCACGGCCATAGATACACAGAGCTATACTTTAACACACGCATTTTCGTCTTCTGCACACATTTACACTACCTGGGGACCATAGGTTTAGTATTCCTCCAGCCACTGTGGCTGTACCCCATCAAAGTAACTTATTGGACTGGTTCCTGAATCACCTAGAGGACACCTCACATGTAGCTCCTGCAGCACATTCACTGGTGTTCTGGGCTAGAGGCAGGAACCAAATAGGCGATTAATTTCACCTCTGCCCCCTACATACCCCTTTCCTCAGTGAAGCCGTGTGAGTGGATCTAGCCTGTCTGAGTCATTCTCTATAGAGCTCCAGGGCACGTGGACCCATGTCAAATACTACTTTCATCCCCCATTATAGCAGACGGTTCACATAGCAGGTCTCAAAGACGTTTGCTTTAAAAGAACTAATTAAATTCAGAAAACTTAAAGGATGATATGTACTTAATATCAGAAATATACACGAAAAGCATACATTAATAGATCTGTGAGAACGGGAATTGCTTATGTGCATAAAAACATGTATATATGAGTAGGATGGACAATGATACGCAAATAACCCTCTGTTAGGTGGTGGTGAGCTAAGTAAGAGGCACCACAGAACATATTGGTTAAAGAGCTAGAGCTGCAGTTTAAAGTAAAAAAACAAGCCTTGCTGCGTTCCTTTTGGTAAGGTACTCAAACTGAACTCAATTTTAAAGTATCAACTTTTATAAATGGGTAATGTGTGCAATTATAGAATGAACTGTGTGTTTTTTATATACCTTAGCAAGGTACTTAACCTGATTTTTTCCAGTAAAAATATCAAATATCAATAAATATTAAAACAAACTACATGAGGCACAAGTGAAAAGATGACTGTCCTGGTGAATAATGTGTAAGAAGATGTGAAAGCTGGACTCATGGTTTCGACCTTCAGATGGGACTAAGCATGAGCATAGCTCACCTGAATGAAGGGCACTCCAGAACGCTCAATGGCCACAACTCCCACTGTCTGGCTCAGCTCCAGGTCCAAGATCAGTATCTCACGAGGGTAGAGCAGAAGCATGTGGTTGCGCTTTGATGGAAGGTAGGACAGCTGCAGACAGTCATTTAGAGTCACTGTCTCTGCACTGCAAACAGAAAAATGCCATCAAACGTAATTATTACATGAAACAAGTGCATTTTTGGAACCTACTTAATTTGTAGTGCCATGAGCATTCTGTTAGGCTACAGCTTAGTCCTGTCTAAGTCAGCTGAGTTGGGCAACGTGGCTCCTGGTTGGATTCCTAACTATTTTGTCAACAATACAGACAATGTGTTGTCACTTTTGTTCCTTAAGTCAGTTCTTTATTTAGCTTGGTTTCTTTCTCACAGTCTCTGAACAGGGCATTTTGAGATGCACTATCCCATGCATATCCCATATCTGTTGTCCCATGTGTGGCTTACCAACTGTAAAATTTTGTGTCTACTGCACCCAGTTACAGAAACTCTTGCAAACTCAGTGTGGATATTCAAGTGGTGACTGTTAAACCGATATCTGCTCTAAAACATCATTAAACCCAATCGGCGGAGACCGATATCCCTCATCATGTACAGCTTTCACAGAAAGTAATACTTTTAAGTACTTTAGGGAAAAAGTTAGTGTAGAAGGTTTTGTACATATGACCTTCCGGGCCTAACACCTCACATTTCTGAGGTAAGGCGCAATAAAATCAAGAGTTAAATGCCACACATTATAGAACAATAACGCAGAGTGGAACAAAGATGCAGACACGGTTGCATTATGTTTGTGTTTGTAGAGCCCAGAATGGTGTTTTTTTGTTTTATTTGCACAAAAAGGTCCTTTTCTTCTGTTATCTATCAGAATTTAGAAGAAGATGGAAAAGTCACACTCCAGTTTCACACCACTGAACAAGCCCTCCCTTTCATTGTAACTGCAGAGGCAGCCAGAAACCATTGCAGGACCGTAAAGTTCTGGTCCTGGAGGGTCACAGTTCAGGAGCCTTTCTAGCTCTCATTACACCAACAAGAACTCAGAAAGGCAGTTAAATAGGACCGGTCAAGACAACTGGTTAAATCGAGTAGATTCTTTACCCAGACTGTGACCATCTAGGAACAAAACAGTGCAGCTCTGCCTCGTGCTTCAATGTCACTTCAGCAGATACAATGGCTATATTCTCAGTAACTATTCACATTTATTTAAAAGACTATTTAAAAGACAAGAAGGAAAACCTAATATAGCTTAAATTTTTCTGGGGCGTGACATGAAAAACAACAGAAGAACCTTGTGGTTAAGTGCCATAGTAAGTTGCCAAGGTAAATAGAGAAAAAGATAAAAAACAGTGAGACAGAGGGTAACCAATGTGTTTCCCTTCATCACTGTCTTACCGAGAATAAGTAGAATATGAATCAGTATTGAAATTAGCGGGACTACTGTGGGTGACAATCTCTATGTACAAAATGAAAGACTACCTATGTAAACTTTAAGACAGAAGTGGGTGCTAAGCAACTAAATTGAAATATGTGTACTGCACAACTTAATATAGAGAGCAGCAACACAGTAGCCAGGGTTACAGACTTTTCACCAGAAGGTGGCAAAATCAAACTCACTGATCAGCAACCACTACTGACAAACTCTTACTTGGGCAGAAATTAAGTGTCCAGAAGGGTGTGACAGGTGGGTGTGGACGCAGTGTGACAGGTAGTAAACACAGGAAATGTCAGATGCCAAATGTCAAAAGATTTTCACACTTACACCTGAGCAATGAAAGGCAGACATTACCTGCCTCTAGTAATTCTGATTAAGCAAGCTAATGTTTTTAGTCTTCCATGTTTCAGGTCTGGAAGAGCTGCCGTCCACCTCACTGCACTGAGTGAGGTGGCCTCTCAATCACCAGAAGGTTCATGGCTCAAAAGATAGGAGGTGCAAGGAGGGTCATCAAGTCTAATCTGAACAGGAGCCAATGCCACCAGCAATAGGACTGATGCAAGACTGCCCTGACAACTTGCAGTTCGGAGTGGAGTGGATGAAACTGACGGTGGAAGCATCCAAGAAAACAGGCACCGCACCAAGGAGATTAAAAGCCAGGGTATCAAAGTAAGGCTAGATCTGCAACTATGAAGATTTGTTTACACAACCAAAGTCAGTTATAGAACTACTTCTCCATCCGGTATCATGAAAAGAAGGCAGCCACACGGAGGGTAATGCAACCATAAGTCAGAGAAAACAAGAGACAACAACAGTAATCCTACAGATTTCTTAGAACTCAACCTTGTATCAGCTTCCATGGAGTTCTGCTTTATATCCCAGCTATATTGTGAACTAATGGAGCAGAGGACACAGCTAAGGTGTTGTCTTGGACCTTTATTATGACAATTATTCCTTAGGGGCACGGAAGCAAATCAATCAGTTACTTTTTGGTGATGGGGTGGGTGTAATGAAAGGCCACTGAGGGAGACTTTCGAGGTGGTACGGTTTATACACTGCCAGCATTCACACTACAGAAATAAAAGTTGGGCCACAAAGGACAAGCCGACTCTCAAATCAATGGGAGGAAAAGCTGGCAAATCAATAAAAACAAATTAGAGCGTGCAACTTTACTGGAAGCACAGGCACAATGTGTGTGGACAGAAGTCAAATTATGTTTGACTGTGTTATGACAAACTGTGGGCAAGTGTGTGCATCAGCTTGTGAGAGCCTCTGAAAAACAAGTAATTCCCCAAGCTGTAGTT
The DNA here is from genome assembly GCA_900497675.1 of Arapaima gigas. Lineage (NCBI taxonomy): Eukaryota > Metazoa > Chordata > Actinopteri > Osteoglossiformes > Osteoglossidae > Arapaima > Arapaima gigas. The sequence goes on along the minus strand of UFQX01000716.1, from coordinate 151,613 downwards.
GTGGATCAATTCCAAAGAAGCACCCTGCTGGAAGAGCGTAGCTTGTGTTGTATGATTCCTCCAAGTCTCTTTTTGCCATTACCGTAAGTGAGCTTATCACACAGCTATAACTTTCTCCATGAGTCCAATTTGTGTATGAGAAAATAATGCCTTTGTTCCAACTGGGATAGACATCTATGGCGCTGTATTAAATTTCAGACTTGAGGGCTTGATTTAACAAGTTCAGCTTGCTTTGCTAAGGCAATCAAAGGTTATTTGGCCAGACTGAGTGCTGCCCACCTTCTCATAAAGGTTTGTGAATCGAAAGCCTTGCTTTGCAGGCTGCTTCTCAGGCAGCGAAGGGGATGTGTTAAACTGTTAACTTGATCTTCTGGAAGGTCATTGGAGGTGTGTGACAAACCAATGGCAAGGTCTTTCTACAGAACATGTCCCTGCTTGAGCTGAACAGACAGATCCTACAGGTACAGCATTCGAAGAATACTAACCTCCTCAAAGATGTGAATATATTTTGAAAATGACCCCTGATCAGTGTGGTACTGCAAGCTTTACCTGCATTAAAGAACTCAAAACACTGTCCTCACAGAGCTCGAGTAGCAGTTTGAAACTAATGTTTGTGCACTGAAGCTTGAGTTTTATGGCAGACGAATCCAGTCCCACAGCAGCACGTTGTTGGCAAGTCATAAATTGCATTTTATCTCACCAGCCAAAGTCAGTCTTGGATTCCGTGGCCCAAAGAAGGTCACCTTGAATAAGCAACTTTTACCCTACCCTGAACATAAAATTACTCTTGCACTTCAAGAATGTATTTCTCCTCAAGCTAAGTCACTAAACATGACTCTATACCCATTACCAAACAGAGAAGCAATGGCAACAAAGGAAATTAAGATTTTTGGACTGTACTTACTAGGGCAAGGAAAGGGGGACTCAATCTAACTTGCACAATGGTGGTATTACTTGCATTATTTGAATCAACCTGTTTTCAAGCATCAATAATCATGGTTGTCAAATGCAAAAAAAAAAAAAAAAAACAACAAAACTGCAAAATGGTTAGAAAAGCAATCTTAAAATGTAGCAAAATCTAAGAATGATGTGAGGTGCAAAACTTTTCAGCTAATACTAAATAACAAGCTCAGTATTCAATTGTACATAATACTGTTACAGGACATTATAGCTCATAAAATCTCCATTGCCATCATTTCATAGTAACTTATTTATAAATTACTGCAAATCGTTCTATAACTCATTTAATGGTTGAAACTGGTTTTGGAGAAGTAGCAAGAAAAAACATTAACAGAGATTAAAAACCAGGGAGAAAGACAAATGGTGTATCACAAATAGAATGAAACTCATAACAAAATTGAAGACAAAACTAGACACATTTGCACTCTATTTAGTTACTCTGATTCATACATGTGGTAGAGAACTACCAGAAACACCTCAAAGCAAGACAAACACATTTCAAATGCAGCTAAACAAATGAAATACATTGAATTCCAATCACTAATATCTATATGCCTTAAAAAAATGTCGACAATCAATTCTTTAATATGTGAGGTTCTGAAACAATGTGAAAGTTTGAAAAAGGCCAAACCATCAGTTCTGTATTGCAAGTGCAAAAGGCAAAGAAACTGCTAAGTATGTGAATGTGGTGAAAGTGCAGAAAAGGGAAAAATAAGGCCTTGGAAGAGAGGAATAGTAACCATAAGTCAAAGCTCACTGACACAGTTTTGAAAACACACAGAGTTTTGAAAAACCACTAAACAATGGCCTTGAAAATTCCACAGAAGTGAATTAACACCTTTATGAGCCAATCTAAACAAAAATTGTATGTTGAGCTGATAAAACCATGGCCTGTGTATCCAAGGCCCAGCCACAAAAACACAGAGAAGTAGGAAAACAGATTATGCTCTTACTCTTTTCTTTATATTCAGACACGTTAAAGTTTAGAGATAGTTGAAAGTGGCCTTAAACCACCTGTAATGCTAGAAGCTATATCATGGGAATCACCTGGTATGATGATTGTTCTCAAGCTTATTTAATGACCAAGGAATATGAGTCATTTTTGTCACTCAGGTGCCTCCCCATCCCCTGTGCAAATATTTCATCATGATACTCAAATATTCGAAGACAATAATAACCCCATTTACAGCAGTGAACAGATTCAGATTCAGATCAGTGGTTTCATGAACCCCAGGAGGAAGATAAACTCCCTGTATGCATTCCAACAGACCTACCATTAAAAAAAATCATTTAACCTATAGGGGTATCTGCAATGCAAGTAGATTTTCACCTCCTATTTCTCTTCCACAAAATGAAACTTCCCTTCTTGAACAAAGGTCTAGTATGCCGATACATACCTCAGGATGTTGAGTAAAATTTTTATGGTTTGAAGGTATCTGGAAGGCTAAAGGTAGCCCAACACCTTTTTAGTTACAAGATGTTCAAATTTAGTGTGTGTACTGAAACACTTTATCCTTTTCCTTTAGAATTCTGTAGTACTTCTATTCAAATAAATCTTTACCATCAGCAATTCTTTTGTTACGCTGCAGTATTTCACATATCCCTTGTGAAACCATTAGAACGAACAGCAATACAGTTAAGCACTGGTACCTGGGTTTTTCGTTGGTGATGAGCACCTTCACTTTGTTCAGAGCTTTCTTGGCTCCAGTCGGAGGTGCTGGCTTGTTGTGAGCAGGGCTAGCATGCGGGCTGGCAATATAGACCTTCTTACCCGTGCTGCCCGGAGGTTTGGAGTAGGAGAAGTCTGTGATGAACACGATGCCCTCACTGGTCAACACTACAGCAGAGATTGAAGAGGTTACAAAAAGAATGTTATTCAGAGGTCCAAATGAGTTTTGATTTTATACCAAAAGGACAATGTTATTTTGAGACTCAAAAGGGTCCTGACCATCTTCCTAAAGCAGTTAACCTCCCCTGCAAAAGGAAATTACCCAGTCATACAAATAAAGGGCGAATTATAAAAACAAACCAAATGATGTACTCAGCATTAGAAATATTGTTGGACAAACATTATCAGAATCTGTAAAGAACTGGTGATAGGATAAATATCAAATAAACTCGTTTTCTGAGAAGCCTTCAGGATTGTGGCCAATCCTCACTTTCTAGATCTCTCTATAATTCAAAGCATGGAAATGCAAAATCAGTGAAAAATAATCTAAATGAAGAACAATTCCATAGCAAATGTTCTTTATTTGCTAGGCAGCAAACAAATTTTCAATATTGTTTCAGTAACCTTTATAGCAATAGGTATCTACAACATTGTAAATATGAACGTTTTTCTATATGCAAGTGTGAATTTTGAGAAGTTTTAGCACAAGTCAGGGGTGCACTTTAATGTGAAAAAGGTTCACTATGATGACCATGTAGAACAAGTTAATGCTAGTAACAATGATAGGATGCAGTATAAATGAGGGTTTTACTGTAACCAGAAGGTATAAGACTTATCTTACATGCAAGGTTTGAAGGGTCAAATGGGTCAAAGGAGAAGGACAGGATGTTCTCTGCATAGCTCTTCTTCCACAGCTTGGTTCCCGTGTCACCATTCCAGAGCACAATGTAGTTGGGAGGGTGGACAGCCAGGAGGAGGTCTCGTGACGCATCCTGTGCCCACAGCCAGTCCATGTCTGTAAGAAGATTTTGTAGTTTTTCCTTTTTGGTCTTCAATATTATGAAGGCCCATCTCATTAGAGTTGCATCTGAGTTCCTTTACTCTTCTTTAACAATTCTGTTAGCTTTACTGGAAAGACTAGTATATTCTGATCACAGTACAGAACAGCAAACAATTTCAAAATAGTAGAGGAAGGTTAGTTTTTAATTTTAATATTTTTAATTAAGTTAAAATAAACATATTCCCAGTATCAGAAATGCATTTAACAAAACATACACTATCTGTCAAAAGTCTGAGTACCCCTCTGTGAGCTGGGCAATACACGTATGGTGCAACCATCACAAAAAGATAGAAAGCAAAGCACACCACAAGAGAATTGCTGCAGAAGAGCCTAGAAGACATGTCGGCCGACTCCCTGATTTTCACCCTTTAACCAAACACGGGGGTTCGTGCAACACTTGTATTCTGTGCAGTTGCAAAAATGATCAACAAAACCTATGACCTATAGCAATTATTTATTCATTGTTTACCCCACTGTTTGTACCCATTTAAGACAGCTGAACACTGTATCGGTGTAATTTTGAAAAATTGGTTCCCTTAAAGAACAATGGTGGCATGTTGAGTAAAGGTCTGAATCCTGTTCCTGGTCTGCAGAGTTTGCATGTTCTCCCTGTTTGCACCCCAAAGGTATGCACAAAAAAGCAATGATAAACCACCTCTGTACCTGCTCTTACCAAGAAAACCATGCCAATGATCACTATGAGTGTAATTCGAAAAACTTCCCCACTTAAGCGAAAGATGAGAAGTTCCATACAGGGGCTTTATCCTCCAGGGTGCAAATCTAATTCCTTACCACCAAGCCATAACGTCCTCTGTAAGAAACAGGTCCACTGAAGATAATCCCACAGCGGGGTCCCAACTTACCCTGGATGGGCTTGGCATGCTCCTGGATCTCGCAGTGGGCAGTCCCACTCACCACATCCCAAACAATGATCTTGCCTGTCGCATCTGCTGAGGCCAGCCGCAGGGAGTAGGGGGAGCTGAGACTGTGGTGATAGTTCTCCCTGGACCATTTCACCTGCAGTAGGGATGAACAGACAGAACAAGAGAAATGAATTCTATTCTGCCAATTTGTTCTCTCCTTACACAGATCACTCATCTTAAGCATTTACTTTCTCTGCATGTCTTATATCATCCATTCATCTCTGCATTTATCCATTAGTCCATCCAACATCAATCTAACTGCCGATCAAACCACACGCCCATTATGGGCCCATAAACCCTTTCAATCATCATATGTCGTACTAACAGAGTTAAAGCTCATCATGATTTTATTTTCTTTTTGTTCCAAGAAAGCCATGGCACTGCTTTGTTGAGGTGTTTTACAAGCCCTAATTGCATTCCAAAGTGAAAAATGAGACTCGAGGACATTGGCTCTCACACTGATAAATGCTCTTTTGCTTCTCAACCATTACTCAAATGCTGCACTGCAGCCACAAGGTAGTCGATGGGGGCAGGACAAAGTTGGCCCCGCGGATGCAAAACACTGCACCATTCTTGTAAACGTACCCCGTTCAACTCGTTGTGTGCCGAATTCGGCATGAATTACATTTCCCAAAACATATTCAGATATTATATTCTCAGACCACTGGTATTTTTCTTAGCAGATATTTAGCGTCACTCTGTTCTCTGCTTTTTGTTTGCTCTCCAGGTTACTACGGCAAGGAAACAATTTATCTTATGAGCATTTTCTAACACCCTTGTAGTTAAGTAGAAATTTGCCTCAGCTTCATTAAATTTGAGTTAAGAAACTGGATATAGGTTCAGCTTCTCTACTGTTCAGCATTCAATATAACTTAAGATGCTTCAGCGTGTATAAAATAATTTTGTTGATCACTTAACAAAGGCTTCTGGCTTGTATTCACATTGCAAACAGCACAATATACGGTAGCAAATATGAAGTAACCACATCTATGCCAGAAAACTGTGCTTATGTTTACCATAACAAATAAAATTAAGGGAATAATTAATTCATCAATTATCAATAACCAAGTTCTCAAAGTAGCTTGGCAGTGATCTATAACCTCTGCTAGAAGCATAGGGTGTGAGCCAGGGTAAAATCTAGAGAGGAAACAAGTCCATTACAGGGCAAACACACACATTTACCCAACTATTTACTCACACATTTACACTATGAGGACAATGTAAAGTCCCAGGTTCACCTGAACACATGCCTTTGGTCTGTGGAGGGAAACTGTAGCACACACTAAGCATCCATGAGAAAACGATGTGCAAACTTCAAAAAAGCCAGATTCAAAGCCACATCCAAACAAATAATAAAGAAGCTATGAGGCACCAGCACTACTCACTGAGCATCTGTTGAGAATTGTAACGTTGAGAATAAAATAATTACATAAAAAAGCATGAATGACATGAGTTACATAAATGAATTTAACCAGAGACATGTATTAAATTGAGCATTGATTAAAAGGTGCAGTGAAACCAGATTTCACACTTACCTGCAAGATGTTTGGCACACTGAATTTCAACATTGCCAAGCCTTCGGTGTTAATCTTAAGACAACCATTTCAACTATCACCGTAAACCTTCACCCAAGTCTTATTTTTACCATTAACAGACAACAAGCTTTTTTTTTTTTAAACCAACTTCAGCAGATCTTTGAGTCCTGAACTGTTATACAGATAAGACAGAAGTGTTCTCCAGAGGGCTTACCCCACAACTGTACAGTTTTATAAGGGAAAAACATTTTGTAGAATTAGCTGATCACAGTGACATACAGCCAGGCACTATCTGCAGTTTCCCATATAAAAAACAGAGGTTTACCTTGACTATGTTGGCTTTGTGCTTCTCCAATACCTGGATGGTTTGGGCCGTTTTTGGGTCGATGATAAGAATACTGGAGTGGCAACCCTGAGCAATCAGCCCCTGCCATCCCCTGAGGGAGGGGGGACAAGAAGATGAAAACGACAGGTGAGACGGAAAAAGAGAAAATGACCGAGGACCTCAACATCCTATAGAGCTGCCAGCTCAAAAGATCACATTCATGATGACTGTGCTACCGAAGCAAATCTATAAAATGACTAACAAAGGTCACATTTGCACTTAAAAGATATTCAATATTAAATTTCAATTGTTCTGGGGGCCCACAGTCAACTACCAAAGGATGTCACACTGCTAAACCCACTCTTTAAACTACAAAATGGCCCACATTTGGCCCAGAAAAATATTTCCATTACTGCAGCAAAAAACAGAAGCATTAGAAATGTTAAGTAATGTCACAGACTGCTTGGAACAGTCATAGGATATAACCCCTTTTAACATGAAAATCTAATCACTCACTCACATTGCATACGCATAATTTAGTGTTTCATATCCACACTGCTCATCTTTTTCCACCCTGAAATTAAGTGCTATCCAAAGAAATTCAGTGAAATGCCCTTAAATTATAATGCACACCATATTCAAACTATTGCTAAAACACTGCTTTCCTGGAAAGGAGGTTTACATTAACATTATTTAAATGTTTCTGTTAAGTTGTAAAGAAATGATGCTCAGACAAAGTTTAAAGTCTAAACAGTTTGACAAACAAAATGCACAGGATACAGTTCAAGTCAGAGCACTTCACAAAAGTGTCTTTTTCTAAGGCACCTTCAATTATAAAACACATACAATTAGGCACAATGTTTTATAAAAGTATTTCATTCAAAATAAAAATGCTCAAACATGTATTTTCCTTATTTTCCTTTGGCATCTAAAGAATTCGGCAGAATACAGTCTGCGTAAAGCTGGACATTAATGAAATGCTCATCTATCAACCATCACTGCTTGTCTTATTCAAAGGTATCGACCCTGTCCCAGGAAGCAAGGCAAGGAACTACCTAAATGGGATGCAAGTAGTCAAACAGATACATATACACACGCTACAGGCAAATGAGTCACCAATTCACCCAAAACACATCTTTGGACTGTGGGAAGAAATCAGAGCACCAAGAAGAAACCCATGTGAACACAGGGAGAACATACAAACTGTCCAAAGATGGAGCCAAATAGAAACTAGAGAAAATAGAGACTCAAAATGGTGCTGTGAAGCATCAGGGCCACCTGTTACACAACCACGTATTTATATACACTGCAATATTCAACCTACTGCAGCCAAAGCACCTAAACCTCAATACAATTACACTGTCATGAATTCTATAAATATTATTTCATGCCATCCTTCTAAAGATTGTGTATAACATTGAGGGGGGGCGCTCTTCTAGGGCCTGCACTACTGTGCTGCAGAAACACTCATATAAGTTACACAAATTGTTGGTTTTGGTGGGCTCTGCACTAATCTTTTCTTCTTTTATCTATTCATCATTTTTTGTTTGTCTTTAACAATTCAATTATTCCCCACTTCCCTACTTGATTTGTTCATGTGCAGTGTCATCATACTGTCTGTGTTAATGTGTTGTGCACTGCAGTCAAGGACAGACTACAGTTCATTCTCTTTTTTATATCTGTATAAAAGTGCAAAATGACAATAAAGTGAATCTTATTAAGCATTTTTAGGTTTCTGAGGTGGGGGAGGCACAAAGTTTATCGCCAAAAAAAAATGTTGTGCTTTGCTGTTATCAAATGGAAAAAAGTTTAAAGTTCTGTACCCTCATTATTACTATCAGGCATTCATTTCAATGATTCATTTCTCCAAGTTCACTTGAAGAAACAGAAAATACAATGTTTTGCCCTTTATAAACTAGAGTGCTGCATCAATTCAGGGTAAGTATCTTATGATATTGTATGATCAAAGGGCACTACATTTGGGGTGGGATTTGACCTGGGGACTTGGAAGGCATCAGTCCTGAACACTACGGTATCTCCTTCCGTGTGGAGATGCTCTGTGGGACTAGACAGGTGACAACAGCCAGGACACTGGAGGAAGGGTTAAGACAGTTGACATACATATTGGCAAAGCTGTGTCTGTGGGGGGTCTTCTTTAAAAAAAAAAAAAAAAACATAAATAAATAAAAAAACAGCTGTTTCAGCAATTCACGTGTACCAAACCAACAACCATGTAAAAACATTCGTTATTAAGCAGCAACAGTCACTGAAAACAGCGTCCACGACTTTCAACGACTTCCCAAGGTCTCGTTCAGAAATTCCCCGATTAATTTAACGAGTTAACGACTTTATATTATTGTGTTTATCGCGGGTTTGTGTGAGTCGCTGCTCGAGTCCATAACCAGCGTCTAAACTCACCAGTCCACGGCCGTTTTGTTCTGTAAATTCAAAGCGCCCGTCAACGTTCGAGCCGCCAGCTTAATGTTCACGGTGTACGGAATCATGACGGCTCTTTTACTGTTTATTTAAATCCAGAGACCCTTCATAAAACCTGGAAAAATGACGCTACCAAACCGGTTTCGTTGATAGGAGGACCGTAAACAGGAAGTGCTTCTTCAGAATATCGTTACCCTGCAATAGCACGTAGAAAACACAACAGGAAGTTGCGCTTGCAAAGAGCGTCACATTCTATCTGGATGTAGGAAATTTTTGCCAAACTTCTTTTTGTTCCGTTTGTTAACGCGCGGCGGCATATAGAACACAGCAATGCGGTTAAATTTCCACAGCTTGAGATTCACAAAAAAAAATTAAAATCGGACAGTCACGCCACCTTTTAAAAATTCAAAGTTAATTCAGTTAAAACGTCGTCAGTAGTCAATAGTCAAATTTATTTTATTGTACTAGGCCACGATGCAGGCCTTTATTAGTGATTCTTTTTTTTCCCTCGAGGCAAATCAATAGGATTATTAAAGGATTATTAAATTTTGGAGACTGTAGGTTTCTGGGAGCAGCGATATTAATTTCTGATTTTCACAACCTTCGTATAACTTTGCAGTGAATCCACAGCGGTATTTTGTTTAGATCTCTTACTGACTGTGTTTGATTAAAATATGGCTTCTGAGAGCATTTGAGCTGGTTCTTTTCTTATACCTGTCAGGTATGTAACCTCCATGCACCCAGTTAGCTTCACCTCCTAATCTTCAGCTCAGAAGAAGGAAATTCTTGACAGCACTATATCCAAGTGGAGTCCCTGTCCTCCAATAACTTAATAATGGAGGTGTGTTGACTGCAACTCTCATTTACAAGCACAATATTTTTTCAAAATCCAGACAGTGTACCTTTTAAAAAATGGCCACCTCCCTATAATCCACCCATGTTTTTTTTCTGGTGTCATCCTATAATCTCAAGAATTCAACAATACTAAATGCTGTCCACTGGGGCTTGGGGTCTGCTTGAGGACTCGCATCTGCTGTCAAGCAAGGTTGTGATCCCCCCCCCCCCCCACAAGGGACTCCTTGAACAAGATACAGGTGTTGGTGGGTTTACGAAAATCAGAACTACCAGGGTTTGCTCGTATGCGTACGCATGCGATTGATGGCTGGACGTGGCCGGGTGTTTGGTTTAATACTACCTTCCCGAAATTCGTCTTATCCAGGACTTCAGTTCTTTAATACCTTTATTTCTTATCCTAAATCGGAAGTGTCAAAGAGCACGGGTCCAGAAGGAGAACCCCGTAGTGATCGATAATGGCTAAAGCTCTTGGCCGCTTCTGTGTGCTCCTTCGCTGTGCGCGTGTTGACTGTCTGCTGTAAGAGATCCACTTCGGAGCTGAAGCTTAATTAATGCAGCAACTGCAATAAATCTGTAATAATGTGCAGCTTGATTCTCTGTTGTCATCCTGTCTTGCTTTCTTCTCTTCTGCTACTTGGGACAATTTTTTAGGGTAGAAGTGTTGTTACTGAGCTCCTTGCCTGGGGTAAAACAAAGCAATATATCTGTAAAAGTGACTTCTTCTTGTTTTAATCTAACAGCCTTAAGATATAATAAGGAGGGTAGCCCCGGGATCCCAGCGGCGATGTGTAATGAAGGTTCGGTAATGAGATCTGAGAACAGAAATAATCATGCGTCAGCTGCTATAAAAACTCAATTAGGGTGGATTGATAGACCACCGAATCGCTACTGTTTTTTGTGTTCTCTCCCCAACTAGACCAGGGGCATTACTTAGTCTGTGTTTAGGCGGCGAGAGCTGCTGGGACTCAGATCAGACCACAAACACAACTCCATCTCTGGTCAAACCACACACCCTGGTGCTAAACGAATGACAGCTATCGGGGGAGAAGGAGATATAGGAGAAAGAGCCGGTCAATTAATGAGGAATATGAATCACGTTCTCCCCTTTCATCATGCAAGATAAGGACAGTTTTGGGGCTTAAAGGTGACAGTAAAAAAAATGAGATCTGACATACAGGCCCATGATTTATTACTATGTCTCCTTCTTAATTGGGGATGTAACTGAAACGGTGAAAACCAGCAACAAGCTTTGCTTTCGCATGTTATACGAGAACTCAGATATTTGCTAAACAGCCTTGTTTTCATGATCCTTTCATTTTTAAAGGCACCTTAAGGCAAAGACCTCAAAAATTCTGTAGCAGTAAGAATATGATAAGGAAAAAAACCTTTCAGTTTTTATTATTTTATTGTTGTATCTGCTTCGACATGATCAACTGACTCATCCTGGTCAGACTGAAGCTGTTATGATCCATCAAGCTGCTGTTGATGTGCTGTTGGGTTAGTTTATTTAATAATTCATTCTCTTAACTTTTGAATTTGGCTTGAATAGTACAAGTACTATAAAAGGACTATTACAAAATTATGTGCATTTTATTACTCGCATCGGACACATTTGTCGTGTTACAGAACTATACACTTTATACCTTCTACACTTTCATGTCTTTCATACATTAAATAATGGTTGTGCAACCTGTGTAATTTCTGAAAAACAACTAGCAAGTTTTAATTCTGAGCTGCTCTTTTTGCACTTTTTAAATGTACCTTCACAGATTGAATCACCTTTCTTTTTGTTCTCTGTGACAAGATTGCACCTTCTTGTGATGTTTTTTTGGGTCATGGTGATGTTAATCCAGAGCGAGTCTGTCCCTCTCATCCCCTTCATCTCTTTGAAGAGCTCTCGAAGGAACCCGTGTCCTGCTTGGCATCTTTCGCTCACAGCAGGTGAAATGGAGAAGGGGGATTTTAAAGTCTTTCAGTTCTCTTATTCGTTCATCGATTTAATTCCTTCTTTAGCGTTAACCTTAATATCTCCCCGTGCGCCCGCCCAAACGCTCGTGCAAACGAAATACGTGCAAACACTCGTGCACGAGCAGTCAAGGACTTATGCGTGCATGAAAACACACACACTCAGACGCAAGCAAAGAGGAACACGGGCTCAATACACACATGCGCATGCACATTTGCATACTGATGTAGATATGCACATCCACACAAATATACTCACAAAAGCGCCGACAAGTACACACACAGATGCCCACGTGACTGAGCACCCCCTCTTTCTGTTGTTTTCTTGGGATTTTGACCCCCCCAGACTGTATAATTGATGAAATCGTGGATGCCACGCCATCTCTCAGGCACGCTGCAAAAACTAGGTCGGAAATGTTTACAGGCCCTGTTTATATTTGGTTTCTGTTTTAAGGTTGTTTAAAATCATTTACATATACATAGTAAGGCATACAAAAAAGGAGTAGAGGGATGGGTATGTTGGTAGTGTCTTACTAGAGAGGTCCCATAATGGCAAAAGTGTGACACACATATTTTACTGAATCTATTTTTTTAATGTTAGTTCAATTGTTTTTTTTTTTTTTTAATAGAAAATTGTGAACTGTATATTCATGGAAACACAGACAATTTCAGGTAAAAATGACCAAACAGGAGAATTCATGCACCCCCCCGCCCGCCCAGTCCAAATGGGATTGCTGTGAAGCCCATAAAAATAAGAAAAATTGCTGCATTATAGTTTTGTGAATTTACTTTCTTGACATGGGGATTTAAAAAAGCAAACTCATTTTTAATGCAAAAACGTTCTTTTTTTTTTAGTTCAATGGCTTTAAAAATTTGACAGTAAACAGACTGTTCTTTATCTCCCCCTGAAGAGGAGTAGTTTCTTTCTTTCATTTTGCTTGATGCACCATGTAGTTTAGGTGAAGGACTGTCAAGGATGTCTATTATTCAGATGCTTCAGCTAAATTCACTTCACTTTATTTGTCCATAGTGCTTGTTTTTGGGGTTGACTCGGAACATTTAACATAAGAATGGAAAAAAATTAGGCTCAGACAATAAATACTATTACAGTAAAGGTAAGGCCAAGGATCACGGCATACATGTTTGGAGAGGAGTAGCCGGTTTATTTAGTCAATTTATGCAGCACATTTTTGCATTCTGTGAAAACTGGAAACAGTCATTTTTGGTGAAAATTAATGTGTTACTCTTTACGTTACCTTGGTACTTGTTATGTATGTAAATCGAGGTCTAATGTAGTATAAAACCGAGATTAACATTTGTCTTGTGTTATGCTTGTGTAATGTTGGGTCGTCGTGGTCCGGGGTCCCCTCTGGATGTGACACTAGTCCGTTACAGGGGAATTACACAGTTATTCACAAATGTACACGATATGAGCAATTCAGAGTTACAAATTCACCTGAGACATGTGTCTTTGGACTGCAGGAGACCAAAGTGTCCAGGAGACACCCACACATGCATGGGGAAAACAAACAAGCTCCACGCAGACTGGGCTGGACTGAAACCCATGGCTGAACCCTGAGATCAGAAGTGGTGAAGCAACTGTGCCGTGGTGCCACCCATGAAAAAAGCGACACGAGAAAAAAAACGCATTTCCAGTCGGTAAATGCTTGAAGTACCTTTTTAAACAAATGAGGTCCTTATTTGTAGGACACTAAAACAATGCAATGAATAATAAGCATCTGACACTGAGCTCTTTAGTCCAACTGAGGTCAACTTGTGCGAGAAGTATCATATGTTCAAATTACGCTCTAAATTTTCGTTTAGGTTTTAAGGGTTTCTTTGTTACCTTGTTTTACGTTATTTCCTTGAAAAGTAATCATATTATAGCACATCCAACACTGCTCGATGACTTTGAATTCATGGCGGGCAGAAAATGAGAAATAAAACAGAAAAGTAACATGAAACGGAGTGCACGTGTCTGAAGTCATTTTCCCCATAAAATATCATTGCAGGGTTTGGCTTGGGTTTATTGCCGTCCTCATTACAGAAGAAAAGTACGTACTCAGTCATGAAGGAACACATTGTGAGGGACTTCTGTTTATCCGCTACTTTTTGATGAGTGTTTTTCTGCACTGTCTACTGGAGATGAAATGGGGGCCATAACTGAAGGGATTTTGTTTCGTCTTTTTTCCAGTGTTCATGACACAAACAAGCTGCATCCCGGAGGCTGCTTGCTCTTGTCCTTCTTCTCTCCTTTTTTTGCTCGCTCACCGTGCGCTTCAGATCGCTCTGGGCTACAGGAGCCGAGAGGGTTTGTGACATGGCGGTCACAGTGACTGGAACAAACCGGGGTCTCCAAAACCGACATCCATCTTCCACCTGCAAACCGCACAGGCACAAACACACTTACGCAGACGCAGAAATCTTTCCTAGCTGCGCCGTCACGTGCCTGATGGACAGGCAGATTCAGAATACCTCACACATCTACAAACAGCACACAAAGCAAGTTAAACCTTCAGCAACAACGCACAGTTCCGTAATACGGGCCATTGGCCTGCATCTTGGCAAAGGCCGTCACAGACAGACACAGACAGACGGAGGTTTCTGGATCAACTACTCGTCCTGCCACCTTACCTTTGATCAAGGTACCTAACCTCAGTTGGTGCAGTAACAACACAGTGCTGTAGAAATGGGAATAAATCATTGTAAGCAGCTTCATACCCAAACCCTGCACTGCCTTGGCGCACGATATCAGCTAAATGCAGAACAAAAATAGCACAGAAGTGGAACTTAAAAGTGAGGCTTGCGAAGCTGCTGCATCGTCTCCATTCAGAGGTGAGGTGGTCAGTTGTTTTTCCAGCCAATAATCTTGGTCAGTTGATTAATTCCTGTTGGGGACATTTTGCCTCGTGTCCCCAGAGTCATTCGACCACTGCTGATAACAGACTGCATGTACTCCCCTCTGTTCCTTCCGTTCCTCTGTCGCTCCCTTCATTTTTCACTTTGCCCTGTCTTCCATCTCCCAGGGCTGCTCCTCCCAGCCGAGCTGCTGCTAAAGGAGGGATCATTAAGCTCCGCTGGGGGTGACCCAGAGCACCCGGGTGCCTTTGTAGTCATCCACTTGAGTAAAAACAGACAATAGCGGCATTCATCAGGCCAAATGGGGCAAGGAGACAATCTGTTATATTTCCACGACCGAATCCCCGTGAAATAGTGGCATCCCCAAAATGAAACGCTGAAAACGGTCAAATAAGTGCTATTTACAGTTAAGATTAAAACACCTCCCAGAGAGAACTTTCCTGACATTAACTCTGACATTCTTCTTGCCATTTCACAGTTAACATATAAGGCTTGTGGCATTTGCCAGTCTAATCTCTTGTTTTTTTTTTTTTCTTTATAGCCTAAGGAAATATAGCTGGGGGGTTTTTTAATGGGCTCGGCCGGGAGCTTTTATTTTCTGTTCCATCTGTAAGGACCTATGTCTTACCACACCAAGGTGTGAGATACAGGTGACAGAGAATTACGACGATAGAGGAGTGAATGGCAGTCACCGCTGTGATGACATCACACAGGCAACCCAGGTAAGTCTTGGTTCAAACACTGTCGAGTGCATGTTTTCAGGTGCAAGCATGGAAAAGTATTGCGGGTGGTGTCAAAGTAGGGGGAGTCCTGGGAATCGTGTCTGGCTTGGTCTGACCCTGGCTGTGATTTTGAAAAATACGTGCAAAAAGGAGGAACACTCTGGGAAAATTAGTGTCAGCATGGTATCAATTTCAGTGCATTGCCAAGATCAATGAAGTAAAAGCAGTTTCATCTCTTTAGCGTGGACCTGTTTAAGGTTATGCTGGGCAGCTGTCGTTTCGTCCAACTCCGAGGTGATTTTCTCAGAAATGTCACAAGCTGCTTCTGGTGCTGCTGTCTTGTTATTTTGCCCCGTGGTGGCATCAGTCTAATGAGTCTGTCAGGTCATGATTGTAAGGTTCTCCTTCACACCGCTCCCCAGTTACCCAGCTAGGAAATCGCAGACCCTCTAAACACCTGTTTAAAAAAACATGCACGCGTCATGTAAAATTGATATTTTAATATAATGCGCTGTGACCGACATACACCTCTGCTGGGTTGGAAATCTATGGCTGAATCTGGTGCCAGGAGCATAAGTGGTCTGAGTGACAGTTAACCGCCGTGCACTTTTTGCTCCTGGATCAGAAAAGCACACTGGAATCAGAAACTCCCATGTTCCATTATGCACGGCTTGTCTGGAGAATGACCTAACGGCTAACTGTTAGCCCGAACGATAAAAAAAATATTATGGCATTAGAGAAGCTGTACAGGTGACGCGGCATTACACCCATGCACACAGCAGGAGGGTGACACGCACTGCCTCACACCCGGCCATCCTTCAATGTGCCGCAGACAAACCACGGTGATGTCCCGTGACCGGTGGATACCTTGCAGGCGTGTCTGATACATCTACAGAGCCATCAAAAACACGCCCCTACACCCACCTTGCCTGGAGGACTTGTCGGCCTGGACTGCTGGTCCACCGCTTATAATTAAAGGAGACAGGTTTTGCCAAGGGCTTTATTATGTAATCCTCAGATGGAGGGCACTGGGCGTATTTTCCAGTGGCCAAGAGTTCCTGCAAGCATTTTCCGCTCAAGATTGTATGATACGTGCTCCAAAATTACATCATCTCTACCATTACAGTTTGCAGAGCAATTTTCTTAGTCTGAAACTACCAGCCAGGGTGAAAATTGAGCTTAGTACTGCAATACTACAAAAAAAAAAACTTTTGCACCAGGGCTCTTAGGCTGCAGTTGTTAAGCTTGGGCACAACATTTAAAACATTTCTTTTTAACAATACAACCGGTAATCTGCACGGTTAGTAAAGCACAGATACACGTACCCCGGCAAAAGCATATTGTTATTATTCGCACGATTGCTCTATTGTTTGTCAGATGGCAGTGGTACGTTTTTGGACTTTTTCAGTGATTTAGTCAGTACTAAGCTACGGCGGGCTCAAGAGTAACAGGATATTATTTGTTATTACAATCCAAAATGGTGAATATGTATAGCTTATATAACAAACAGCAGTAAATTTAGCGCGGTGGATTTGAACAAACTTTTTTCTCACAGAATTTGTATACCTTTTCAGGTTTGTGCATCTTTTTTGCTTGGCAGAAAAGGTAATGCAGTGAATGGTTTAGTGACTACACATCGGTGGAAGAACTTATCTGAAAGAATTTTATTTAGGCCCAAAAGTTAATGCTTAGGATGTTGTTTTTCATTAATAGCTAAAGAAAACTGGGTCACAGTTCCATAGAGAGAAAAATAGGGAAAATTCACACGCTAAAATGTTACTAGAATTAGAAGGGAAAGTTATGTAGCACTCTGGCCTCCCATCCAGGGTGATGCTGGGATAGGCTCTGAAATGCTATGAACTTCCCCAGGACAAGTGGTTAAGCATAATGGATGGATGGATGTGTCATGTAGCGTTACGGTAGAAGATTCAGAAAAGCAACTGGATATTTCGGATGCGTCATGCAGTTTAAATATTAACTTTTCTAGGGGAAATTTAGAAATTTAATCACTACATAAAGTTACCTAGTGAACAAGTAGAATGTTGGACCTTCTTTTGCCTCCAACACAGCATGAATTCAGAACCAGGGTTCTTATTCCATGTTGGACTGACAGCTTCACACAGTTTCTGCAGATATTTTCTGCCAACACTCCTGCCTCATCCCAGAGATGAATACATGGCTTGAGATGGGGGCTGTGCAGGGCACTGGGGTAAAGTGAAGGGACTGTCATGTTTGTGGAACCATCCTGAGTTTCTGCAGGTTTGTCACTTGAGACATTGTCCTGCTGGAAGCATCAGTTTGAGAAATGCCAGACTGGGCATTAAGTGATGGATGGAGGTCAGTATCAGTGGTGCACTGGTGCTCTGTGGGATTCAAATGATCCTTCAGTAGTACCACGAAACCTTTAACAATCTCAAATCTGTTGTGTGCCAATAAATCATTCCTTACCCCATTACACCACCAGCAGCACCAGTTGGTCCCAGCCAGGCATGCCTAGTAAAGTGGAGGAAGATTCTGGTGTAGACCATAGCAGTAAAACACATTTTTTGGGTGGAATAATGAAGCTACTCTCCATATATTTGTCAAAAACAAAGTTTAGGTTTCAACAGCAATATAGAGGGGGATAAATCAAACCCTATTGTGGTGCTCTTGAAAAAAGTGCTCAGCCTGAACTGCTCCAGCAAAATATATAGGTGAATGAATGGATTTTCAGCTGAAAGTTTTGACAGAAATGCTAAGGAAGCAATGTACAAATCAGGTTGAACAAGTTCGCGTTTAATGTGTCGACTGCTCTTGGAACTCGAGTATAAACGTGTTGAAAAAAGAAGAGTATATACCGACGACTTCAGAAGACTTAGAAAGCAGAAAACAAGCATGTCATGTCATATGAGACTCTCACATCATTTCTTAACTAATTCAAGGTTGCAGCGGTTTAGAGTCAGTCCCAGGGAGCAAATGACAGGAGAAAGAATAGATGCTGTATAAGATGCCGGGTGTTTCCAAGGAAAAGGTAATTCAGCAGCCACCATCCATTCACCAATCCATCCATCCATCCGCCAATCCATCCACCCATCCGTAACTGCTTCTTCTCTAGGGTCACAGCGGTGTGGCGTCTAACCCAGAAACACAGCGTGTGAGGCAGGTTACAATGTGGACAGAAAGCCAGCACCGAAAAAAAAGCAGGCTTTGGAAAAAATAGGATAAATGAAACAATATTTGGAGAACATGCAAACTGTCAACAAACAGAAAAAAAAAATGAGGGCCTTGTGAAAACCTGCATCTCTGGAGTTATACTACACCAGCGCTACTCATTGGGCCACCATACTGCTCAGCAGGCTCTCAAAGAGGAATTAAAACAGTTGTACGATTAGTGCAAAGGAGGAAGGTTTGGCCAACTTGTCAGGGATTGCGGGGGTCTCCTCAAACTGCCCACTTTAATTGCATCCTAAGCTCATGACACGTTATTAGCTGCAGCGCCCGGGGTTTTTGCAGTTGGAAAATGAAAAGTTAATAAAACATTCAAAAGAGAGGAATTACTATAACAAACTGTTGTATTATTTGAGCTTAGGGGGTCATATAAAGCTTAAGAGGTGGAAACGGAAGAAATGTAGATTCTGAAGTGGATCTAGTTGTAGGGTTTAGTTTCTTTGTAATGTAAATGTAGGCAACAAAAGTACTCTTAAATGTTTAAGGAATGCCTTATAAATCCTTGATTCGGCTTTGCGGTCTTGTTGTCTTTGACCACTTATAACACTTTTCTCCAAAAATGTGTAACTGAGATACAGTACTGTGCAAAAGTCTTAGGCATGCAACTTCAATGTGTGTTGAGAAGAACAGGTAGATTCTTATCTACCATCAGGGAGGTTTCTGATGTTTTCTGCACAAAGTTATGTGCACATCATATATTTAATAAGTGTTGAAAAATAAACATCGGCCTTTAATGTGGAGCACTTTTGCGCTAATACGTTCGACTTATTTTGAAAATGTGTTTTGTTACGTAGCGATGCCAAGGTCACAGCCAATAAGGAGCCTCGTCCCTGTGTGGCATCTACTAAAGACGCACGGGCAGAAGCCACAGCAGATGAGGATGCCGGTCTGAATGCTCCAGTTAATGAGGAGGCAAAATCCTACGACATACAGCACTGCGCAAAAGTGTTAGGCATGCAACTTCAACGTCTGTTGAGAAGTACAGGTAGATTCTTATCTACCATCAGGGGGGTTTCTGGTTGGTCCCAAATTCATTCTGCAGCCTGAGAATGACCTCAAACACCCAACCTCAGTCATACACAACTATCTTCAGCAACAGACGGTATGGTCCCCACAGAGCCCTGATCTCAACATGATCAAGTCAGTCTGGGAGGACATGCAGAGACAGTCAAAGTGTGCAGAACAACTGTGGCCAGTTTGGAAGAACCTACCAACCTCTACCTTAAACCGCATGCAAGTTTGCATAAGAGAACTGATGGTGTTTTAAAGGCAAAGGGTGGTCCCACCAAATATTGATCTGATGGAGGTTTTTTTTGTCTACTGCACTTTTTAGAAGGTTTATCGATTAATAAGTATTCATGACATTATTTTTGGAACCGTCCTTGCTTTATAGCATTTTTCCCACAGGTGCCTAAGACTTTTGCACAGTACTGTATGTTACCTGCTATTACTGTACATTTGTTTGCGTACTCGCGTATGTGTAAGAACTGTGAACTGTAAATTTGGAATTAGACAAAATGTATTTATTTTGGTGTAATTACATTTGGTTTCATTGAAAAAATAGATTTTCCCTTCAATTTACCGGGTAGGGGAATCAAAAAAGACAAAGTGGATTACAGTGTTTGTACTTTTTGTTGTAGTGCCTTGGTACGCATTTATTTGATGTGTTTGGAAGTCAGAATAAACTCCTGTGTTAGTTGCACATGTCTTTTCTGTTGAAAAAATTGAGCACAAAAGTCAGTGGCGCTATGAATAGTATAACTGAAGGAAAGCGAGCTGCTGCCATACACTTGTACCTTTTCAGGAGCCGTCAGTATGCGGCATTGGGTGTTGTACGGGAAAAAAGTAACCGGCAACAGTTCTGTCAAAAGCAAGTTCCTCATTTGCGGCGGCAGACTGAGCAGAAGGAGGCGGAAAGAAAAACGGCACGAGCTCTACCCGCACGGGAACAGATACGTGCACGGAAACACCCCTCAGCAGCCCCCTGCTTCGACCTTCATTCTCTGCACAACCCACTGCTGTGTTTTGGACCGTCGTGTTGTAAAGGCAGTGATCCTACTTAAACCGGTGCCTTATTTTATTTTATCTGTTTATCGAATCCATTCCCACCCGCCGTTCTCTTTAAGTCCTCCAGAATTCTACAAACCTTTTGGGTTCATTGTGCCACAGCAATGGTAACATCTAACACTTTTGTGCGGCCATTTTAACTTTGCAGCGTAGGAATGCGGCAATAAAATATCCAACGCCGAAAATGTTTTAATTCAAATAAGGCCCTTTTACGGTCTCCAGAATTTTCTTATTAATTTCTTATCCTTATTAATGTTGTCACTGTAAGACATAAAATTACAGCCAGCTTTATAACTACTCCTTTTTTGTGATGATCCCGCCGATAAATAATAAATCATTTAAATAGATTCGATCGGCCATAAAATGTCCTATAAACCTTTCTGTTTTAATGAAGTCCTCCGGGTGGTTATTTTGCCGCTGTTTTCCTCCTCGCAGCTGTTGCCTTCAAAGGACTGGCTGATGGCATAACCACCTCATAACCTGTCAATGGGGGGAAATACTGAAGATGGAGCACTGAGGTTTCCTCATAAAAAGGAAGGTTTGGTCCGGCGCCGTCGTATTATTTCCAGTCCAGGCCCAAAACAGCACAGCTGCTGTCGATGAGATTGTATTCGTGTTGAACGAGTGTTTAATGTATGATTAATACAGAAATTCCAGATTTTTTTTTTTTTTTGCCTTAAAAGTGTTACATAATTTCCCTTTCAAAACTGTCCACATTTTATTGTTTTGCACGATGCTTCCATCCACATGGAATACACTGACACGGCGGAGGCTGTGACAAAAATCATAGGACGCACTGAGCTAAAAAAAATCCGACAACTCATTTTGTTAGGGACCGAAACTGTAATTGTCTCCCACAACCAACTGCCATAAATTTTATTATAGGGCAGTATATTGATTCAGGCGTACAACAACACTTCCTCGGTAGCCGGCTCCTTCACCGTCCCCTCCCCGCTTATCATCTTGTATAGCAAAATACAGATAGATTTGTCATCCTGAGAGATAGATTAGAGTGGCACACAGAAAGATACCTATAAATAAGAGATATAAACCAGAGCTCCTACTGTGACATATATTGTACTGATGGATCAAAAAGCTCGATACAGTTAGACATGTTGCGCTTCGAAACTCAAACCTGACAAGGTTCAGTAGCTTAAATGACCTTTTCTGCCATTTGGAGGAAAGCTTGGCTCGTGTGCCTTTAGGGCCGGCAATAATTGTGATGCAACCCGTGGTAAGGCCATTTCAGCCCGGTCAAGATGCTTTTTTTGACAAAGGTAAACCTGACTGACATCTGAATGTGTGCGATATCGACTTTGGAAGAGCAGGCCGTGGGCTGCGGGGCGGGAGCTGGTTGCACCAAAGACAAAGAGCTGAGATTTACGTTGCGGCGCCCTTCATCATTCACGTGCACATCAGCATCCACCCCCATACATATATACACACACGCACGTCTAGGCGTATGCCGCACGTCGAGGTTGATAGAAATCACCCCTGGAGGAAAAAAGCAGAAAAAAAAATTGGTGGAGCTTGTCAAAGGCTGATGGACAGCCTCAGCGATGCAAAATGGATTAATCCAAATGATAACATCCCGGAGCTGCATGGCCCGATGGGATTAAACGTGAATCGAAACCTCTCATATCCAAAGAGCTTGGGGAGAGCGGCCAATCATGAAGACACACCACGTTCCTTATCGCTGTCCTTCACGTGGCTGCAGGTCCGCGTTGTCTCCCGCCACACCCGACCGTGCCACCCAACCGAAGGCTCTGCAATAGCCGCGCTGTCCCTTGTTTTCCTGCATTATTCATGAGGGGGAAATGTTTGGATCTCAGGCTTGTAGGGAGAGGGAGTTTTCACATTTAGGCAACTGCAAAAGTTTGATTAATTTTTCAAGGGCTTGGCTTTCTGCGAGGGCGGTTGTGGAAACGGTCCATTTAAAGTCACCTCCACCCTCTCCTTTACAGATCACTGAGGTAGAAACGCTCAGGTGCCGGAGCGCTTAGCTGTTGCCGCGGAAGCAAAGATAAAAGACATGTACTCTGCACGAGAGCAGGCGTTAAGAAGATTTGTCGGCTCATTAACAGACTATCAATTAGGTGTCCGAGCCCCCCGAGGACACGCTGGGGCACGATGACTGCAGGCCGGTGGGGTGGATTCGGTCTAACCAGCACTGTTATCTTCTAATGACCTTTAATTGGCAAGACCTCGGGCTGCCAAGACTTAGCTGAGGATGCCATCCGTGGGACTGGATTCCCACAGATACCAAGCCACGTGTCCCATCACTGGCAAATGTCGCGGTGCATTATAATCCTGTGGATTCTAGTCATTTTTTTGCTTTGCTGCAGCTTCCACTGATCAATAAGCGATTGAATAAACTGTTACTATACAGACTGTCCTTATGGGAGGGGAGTGGGGGGGGGGGGTATAAATATTTGACCAGCATAAACAGACGGGAGCAAAACAAGAACATATCACGCTTTGTGTGTCTCTGGTTACAACAACATCTGGAGGGTCCCAAGGAGGCGGACGGCACTTGCTTTCCGCAAACGCTTTTATTTTTTGTCCATCGAGCCTCGCTGTAGCTGCTGAACCGTTTCTGCCCTGAAGAAAAATGCAGATGACAGGACCATAAGCCATGCCTTAGTACCTATATAAAAATATTAGCATTATAAAACATACTGACAAGCGGTGAAAAAAAAATCCACAAACTTTGGGCCGTAGGCAATCCTACGGTGTGCTGAAAGTGTACTAGCACGTGTAGGAACCATAAAGGAAGAGCACAAATTCTTCCTCTTCTAATGGTGCCTGCTGAGGGTATCAGAGGAACATTATGGTTTTCGGTATCGGTTATGTACGGTTGTACGTCTTCTGTCTTCGCGCTGAGCTGCTCCAGAATTTAGACGTTCTTGTAGCAGTGAGGATGAGGATGTCTGTATAATGTTTAGTGCTACGTGGTTGTGTTGTAGGTTCTGCTGGCATGCTTGTTTCGGCGTGCCGTCAGCACGGTTTGATCAGAATGCTGGAAGAGACGCTCTGAGAAAAGGCACCGTTGTTCAGCTCTGTCCAAGAAACGCGGTGGCAGACAGATCACGGTGTGGTTATATAACGGATGACTGAAGGCTGCGCTGCGCAGCTGATCCACAGAGCGCAATGTTTTATTTGCGATGAGACGGCTTCATCCACAACCAGGAGGTATGTGACGGCGAAGAGAAAAAAAAAAAAACAACAGAAACAAGGGGATGGAGTTGAAGTTTCCAGAAATGTTTGAAGGATTTTACAAAGAGCCCAGTGCTCAGTTCCTGTGGCGCCATAAAGTTTGTGAACCCACTTAGAATTTTCTACATTTCCGCGTAACTTTGACCAAACTTGTGGTCAGATATTTCCGAAACATAAACTTAGGTAAAGAGAACCAAGTAAAACAAATAACACAAAAGCTTCGTACTTTTTCATTCATTTATTGATCGAAATGATTGGACATTAAACAAGACAAAGTATGCAGACCGTTTGCTCTCAGCAACTGCTGTGACCCCCCGCTGAGCAGCGATGGCTTCAGTCAAACATTTAGAATAACTGCCGATCGGTCCCTCACGTCGGCTTTGAGAAATGTTGGCTCGTTCCTCCTCACAGAACTGCTTCAACAGTCATGTTGCTGAGCTCTCCTGCACGAACTCCCTCGCTTCAGATCCAGCCACAACATTTCTGTAGGAGTAAGGCGTAGACTTTGCCTCAGCCATTCCAAAATGCAAAATGTCTTTAGCAGACTGACTTGCGTATTGAGGGTCGTTGTCTTGCTGCAAAATTCACCTCCTGTTGAGGTTCAGTTCATGGACAGATTCTGAGATGTTCTCTTGTACAATTTTATGCCACAATCTCGAATTCATAGTTCCATCAACGATGGCAAGCCGTCCTGGTGTTATGGCAGCATGACTGGGTTTCACAATGTATTCCGTGTGGACGTCGTGCAAAACAATAAAATGTGGACAGTTTTGAATTGGAATGTGGTTCTGTCTGAGTGCAGCGTTTGGCTTTCATCAAACATAACACTTTACAACAAAGCCAAAAAATTCTATTTTTGACTCATCTGTCTGCAGGATATTCTTCCAGTAGTCTTCTGGCTACCCAGGTGGTGTTTAACAACCTTTAAACTGGCAATGTTGTTCTTCACGGAGAGTAGAGGTCTCATCCTTGCTATCCTTCCAAGCGCACTGTCCTTGTTCAGTGTTTGCTGGACAGAAGACTCACAAACATTGACATTCGCAAGTGCCTGAGAGGCCTACAGATCTTTACATATTACCTTGGGGGTTCTGTGTGATCTCCCAGAACACTATGTGCCATTCCTCTTGGGAGTGATTTTTGCTGGATGACCACTCCAGGGGTTGCTGTTGCATTTTCTCTACTCATACAATAACTGGCTGACAGTGAATTTGTGAAACCCAAAGTCTTTAGAAATTGTTCTGTAACCTTTTCCAGCCTGATGAGCATCAACAACTCGTCTTCTGAGGTCCTCAGCAATCTCCTTCGATCGAGGCATTGCGTGCATTCACAAACCGGTGCGCTGAAGACCAGACTCCGGTAGTGAAGGCTCAGGTTTATATTTTAAGTACAACTGACACATGACTCTCATCCCATTGACTGACCATCACGACTCTCATTATCCGCTTAACTGAAGCGATAATCCCAACCTTTCACATAGTGTGGCAAAGAGATTTAATGCTGGATCAATAAATGAATGAAAGCTATAACATTCTGTGTGTGTGTGTGTGTGTGTGTGTGTGTGTGTGTGTATTGAGTTCTCGTTCTCTTTTTTATGACTTAGATGAAGATCTGCAGATAGGATACACCCTGTATAGAACGTCGATTATGTCCAGTCAGTCATGAACTCTGTAGGCATTTCAAAATCTGTAGTTCACGTGAAACCCACCTTTATAGAGGAACCACAGATGCAGCACCGGCAGCTGTGTACCAGGAACCGCAACCCTGCACTAAAGGGGAAACAAACTCAATTTCCATCTATTATTATAATAACATGAAGCAAAACCGCTTAAAGAATGAAGTGATACAAAGGAAATCCAACTTTGCTTAAGCTTTCTGATCTATTGCGTGCATGAAAAGAGTCGCATAGTTTCCGACATTATTTTTGTTATAATTATTGTTGTTACTGCCGATATTATTGTTATTATTTTTTCTTTCGCTAGCAGACACCGAGGACAACTGCATGTTCTGCGTTATAGCACGGGGGTCAGAGCTGCTGAAAAACTGCTTATGTGGGACGTGGTGACTTGTTACAGTACTTTAACCTCATTGCAAGGCAGTGCGTTGACATATATCACACGGAGAATCGCAAAGCACCTCGTGGGCCGTCACTGTAAAGAGGGGAAAGGGTGAGATTTCTAATGCGACTTTAAGCTCTCCAGTGCGGGTTCATCGGAGTCTTCCATTGTACCTGAGCAGCTGAGCGTTTAAATAGACTTATTATCTGACTAATATGTCTAAAGCAGCTTTCCTTCCCAGCATGTGGGCCGCTGGTTACCTAACAGGTGGAGGAAACGCTTCGCGTACTGTGGTCTGCTGGGACCAGGCCTGGGAAACACCGATATCTGTTAGTCAGCAACTGTGCCCATCAGTTATGTATCATCGCCCAAGTTGCTCTACCTGAGATTCAGCGCTCAGTCAGGTTATCGTAGGCTGAGATAAACCACCAACTGCATTATTTTAAACCACGGGAGAGCAGATAGGGTTTAGGTTAAGTACCGGATCCAAAACAAGCCTATAGGCCTCGATTCCACTTGCACTTTTTGGTCAGGTACCTGCATTTGTGAAGGCGAGAAACCCACGGCTCAACAAACGAAACCGGAATCCATCTGCAGTGTTTCGGAAGAACGCTTCTGTTATTCTATTAACCAAAACTGCATTGTTAATATGAACTTGACTTTCTACAAGGCAACTTACCGTGCAAAGTACGCTGCTCTCGGCTCTTTTACAGGCACGTACACGCTCAACACAGAGCAGCGTACCGCTCCCAGTCGCCCAGCGAGGGCATTTCGGTCGCCAGTTTGAAACACACGTCTTTGCTGTGTAGGAGGAAAGCAGAGCAGCCGGAGGAAATCCGTGCCAACGTGCAGAGAAGATGCAAACGCCACGCAGGCACAAGGGGAATGACCCCATGTCTGATCGCAAAGCGTAGGAGCTGTGAGGCAAAAGGGCTTCCTGGTGCACCACCAGGTGATATTTCTGTCTTCTTCACCCTCCCACCGTCACCGTGTCACTCTCACTGTCCATCACTCACAGCGCAGTGCCAGGCTACCTTCTGAAAGGTGCTGCGCAGTGTTGCCTGCAGACAGAGGACATGTAGACCTTCTCACCTTCGTAACCGCGTCCACTACAGGAAGGGGGATTGCTTTCTTCTGTGTGGCCTGTCACAGAAACCACCAAGAAGTCACCGCAGCAGCACCGAGACCAATAAAGGCGAAGCGCAGAACACGATTCGCGTTCCTGAATACGGATGCAGTTTCCCACCCTCTCCGGCAAGGGGAAAGGGGCCAGAACGGCGGAGGAACTGCCACGTGAATAATATTGAAATATTCAAAAAAGAAACAGGGGGTCAGGAGCTCGGATAATGAATGCTTTGGTTTGTTTGTTTATCTCTCTCTTTTTTTGCATCTAATTTAAACAAGTCGCCGTGTTCCTTTGTAACTGCGTTTTGTTTTTCATTTTTTTTCCATTTTCCACACAGGCCTAAGCGCCGACTATCTATCGCTGCAGGGTCCCCGCTATTCCTCGGAGTCTTTTTCCGCGTGTTTTCAAGTGTTTTTATAAGGCACCCGCCCGCACTTTGAGATGATTAGAGCGTAATTTCTACCTCCTGATGTCTTACACGCGCTCGGCTTTGTGACAAATGTCGTGTTAATCGTACTTATTGTGATTATTTGTCATAAGGACAAAGTCGCTCTGCTCAGGGTGGTGAATCCGAGCCTCCGATGCGCCGCGGTGAGCGGGGAAGGCGTCCACCGGCCGGGCGCGCAGCAATGGATTGTTCTGTCGCAGCTCTTCACAGGACCTGACAGGTAATCAGTCATTCACGCTGCAGCGACCGCCAAGGTGTCGGGGGCGGCGGGGGGGGGGGGGGGGTGCCAGGGAGAGGGAGAGGTCTGCGTGGCACATCNGGGGGGGGGGGGGGGGGGGGGGGGGGGGGGGGGGCTGCCAGGGAGAGGGAGAGGTCTGCGTGGCACATCGCCTCCCTTTCCCTCCCACCCAGATTAAACGGGCACATTAACTAATTTTTTTTTTTGGTTTTTATCCTCCCGGTTCAAGCTAATTTGTTTGTCTATTTTCTTTAATGTCCACTTTTCAGGCACCTTGGGCCAATTGTTATTTATCCTTGAATGCCCTCAAAAGGCTCATGGGCTGCGACGTCATTTCGGACAGCGTGGCTTTCTTTTCTTCCGGTGTTCTTTACGCCGTCCAACCAAGGTCACCCGGCACAGACCAGGCCCACAGTCACGGATGTTACTGACACACACAGACATC
Organism: Arapaima gigas; assembly: GCA_900497675.1. Taxonomy (NCBI): domain Eukaryota; kingdom Metazoa; phylum Chordata; class Actinopteri; order Osteoglossiformes; family Osteoglossidae; genus Arapaima; species Arapaima gigas. The sequence continues at coordinate 123,503 of UFQX01000716.1, read as the reverse complement.
TTCAGTTTGCCAGACATAGAAACACACCTCTTTTTTCATGGGGTTACTTTCCCCAAGCTGCAACCTTGCAACTAGTCTGAAAGTTAAATTTCATAAAATAAAAAACAAAAAAAAGCAATGTTAGTGTTATTTATTTAGCGGACTCCTTTGTTTAAGGTGGTTTCCAGTGACACATGAGCCACTGCCAAATACTTACCCATTTACGGATCGGGGTATTTATGCAGTACTTTGGTTAAATTTACCTAGAAATAGCGGCATCCATACAGAAGAGCTCCGAATGGCCCTGAGCCCTTACTGAGGTTCATGAACATATTATTAGATGTTTAATCGTATTTACACGAAAACCTGTTGCAGGGACCATATGCGCTGTACCCATAATGCCAAGGGGCACTTGTAAATATCACAAGACATCTATGAGAGATGATCCATGATTCAAGGTGTGGTCCGGCACCTGTTCCCTTCCTTTTGATGAACGTGTGTCTGAGGAAAACCGAGGGCTGACAGTATGTGCACTGAACAAATGGGTCTGTCACGAGTCAGCACATTTTACAGCGGTTGGCAAACCGGTCATGCACACAGTACATGAGGAGAGGCTTATTTTTTACCACTTTGTCTGGCAGCATCTGAATGAGGAAAAAAAAAAAACAGCTCACGATTCAATACCGGTTCCGTCAATTAAACAAACGTTTAAACGCGTCCTTTCGTTCGTACGGAGCCGTGTAGCCCGCTGGCTAACGTCGAGAGAACACGTACGGCTCAAGCCGATTATCCGTCTGCCAGGTTCATTCGAAGCAAATCCGACACGTGGGGTCAGCGATCGCCCCGAGGACGAGCGCCTGGAAGCGAGAAGGCTTTGCCAGTGGCGGCTGTTATTTCCTTCCAGGGATCTCCCTGTGAGCACCAGAAAAGAACTCCATCACTCCTTATCGTCCTTACGTTTAGCTGATGTATTCTCCAAAGCGACTTAGGCGGTTAAGCTGCTTACAGTGATTTACCATTTTGCGCAGCTGGGAAAATTTTCTTTTTACTGGTGCAATTGAAGGTTAAGTGGCGACTACAGCAGGAGGTGGGTTTCAAACCTGTAAATCCTGGATTCAAAGGGCCTTCATAGATGTACGGCTGCACCACTGGAGATGTGGAAAAAAAAGGAAGAAAAACGCCCTGCTTGTATTTTTAATTTTCTATAAAAGAGAGGCGGTAAAATGCTATAAGAGCTGGTGAAACGTCAGTGATTCTGAGCTTGTTTCACTCTTTCCATTAGTTTCCTTTTTAATTATTTACTTAAAAAAAAAAATTCCACTCTTCAATGATCCCCGGAAGGTTTATTCCTTCAAAGGAACGGTGCAGATAGTGCCGAGGCTTGATACATACGGCCCTTGACGTATTACGTTTGGCACGGTGAGCATGTTATTAGGTACAGAGGTAGTCGACGCTAAGATAGCAGGACTGCGGCTTGCGGACCTGCAGCGTGTCGTGGTGAAAGGGGACACGGCTGGAGGTGCACTTGCCGCACGATTATTTAATGACTCGCATTGTTGGTTTTTGGCATAACTTTTCAGCTGTTATTGACCGGCTTAGCCTGCGTAGAATCCATACCGCGCTATCCTCGATAGAGGTAGTTTGAATTTCTCCAGCGAAGCAGTCGGTATTAATGGGCAAAATCACGAGTTGCTTCGGACCGCAGCATCAGTTAAGCAATAAAGTTTTGTTCATTCTGCGCACAGAGGAGAGAAGGGTATGAATCAGAGGTAGGCAGCCTAGGGGTTGAGGTCTTCCCAGGCTCTCTGAGTGAGTCACCTGCTGAAAGGAGCCTTTACGCGGTAATGAAAGGAAGCGTGACAAGGATTTCAGCCCGATGATCTGTTCTACTGCGGCAGCACGGAGACTCCATTATGTTGAATTATTACATGTGGATCCTCACTCCGTCCGCACATCCCCATTAAACTTACAGCCATCCATTACTTACAAGGGAAACACAGAATTAATGTCTATGCGTGTGTCACGTCAGGACCTGCTGGCTTCACAAAGTGACCAGATGGGGACCAGTGGTGGATGAACTGGCGCTGAGATTTATTTTGTTTCCCATTATGATTAATGGTAACAATGGACTTAAAGGCCTCTTCCTAACCGAAGGATGAGCGCAGGGTGTAAACACAGCCGAGGCGCAAGCTTTAACGTAAAAACCTCGTCGCTTATTGCCGCACTCAACTCTGCATGTCTGACGCTTTCTAGTTGCTGCTCCTCAAAACAACCCTTCAAAGAGAAGAGAGGCAGGGGAGAAAATCTGCCGTCTCTCTTTTAAAATCTTTTTTTTTTTTTTGGCCGCACCTGTTGCTTGTTTACTCGAAACAGGTCCGCGCCAGGCGCACCCCCACTCTTACTTTCTCGCATCTGTGACGCTTCGCCATCATAAGACAGTGGGGTAAAGCTTAAAGGTGTATTTAGCCTGTGAGCTGGGGACGATGTGGAGAGAAACGGATGGTCTGGCTTGAGGAGACACGGGAACATCTGTTCTCTTTGCATTAGGTGTCGGGCCACTACAGATGCCCACAGTGAGCTGGAACTTCTGTTTAGTGGAATGAATTAATTCCGCGAACAGTGTGCTCACACCTGGAACGCTGTTACTGGGAAGTAGCCTCCTTAAACCGACGCCGCCACCAGCGACCCAGCTGGGTGAAGCGGGGCGGCCATTTGCGTCGACGCGATCACGTCACATTCCGCTTTCCGTTGAATGGGACAAATTTACGTCAGGCACTTATAATGTGGAAAACTAAATAGCGTTATTGTTTCTGCAGTGCAGAATACTGCGGTAAACTCTAGAAAGTGCTCAAAGACGTTTCCTTTGAATATTTAGCACATTTTCCAAAAAACACCCCTTCCTTACTTCCCCGAGCATTAACCTGAAGCCAACCTGAAGCCTATTTTTGTCAGTAGCCACTGAGAACTACTGACAAAAATACCCCAGGAGGGCAGCAGCTGCTGGCATCACTAAAGAGATGTTTTAAACTTGTTTGAATCTGCTTTGCAAACAGTCTTATTGGAGCAGCGGAGTTCCACAGAAATTTGGCGCGACGCATCGCTCATTTCCCTTCCTTCAACAGTGCTGGCGGTAAATTTGTGCTGGTGGACTTAAAATTTTATTGGACACTTGCAAAGATAAACATGGGCACAGACAGAGCTTGTTCAAGTCTCTCCCTGAGCAGTAAAACCAAATTCGAACAAGATCATTACCGTGTTTCCACTCCGGAGAAAATACGAAATACGACAGTTCAGCTACAACAGCCCTGAGCTGAGCAGTTAAACTGGGGAAGGGTGGGTATATTGTTTTTTTCCTAAAATATGTCAATCCAGCTATGATGTTAATAGCACTTGTTTTACAGTACTGTGCAAAAGTCTTAGGCACCTGTGGGAAAAATGCTATAAAGCGAGGACGGTTCCAAAAATAATGCCATGAATACTTATTAGTCAATAAACCTTCTAAAAACTGCAGTAGGAAAAAAAAACCTCAATCAGATCAATATTTGGTGGGACCACCCTTTGCCTTTAAAACACCATCAGTTCTCTCATGCAAACTTGCATGCGGTTTAAGGTAGAGGTTGGTAGGTTCTTCCAAACATTTTGAGGAACTGGCCACAGTTCTTCTGCAGACTTTGACTGTCTCTGCATGTCCTCCCAGACTGACTTGATCATGTTGAGATGAGGGCTCTGTGGGGACCATACCATCTGTTGCAGGATTCCTTCTTTTTGCTCAAGATAGTTGTGTATGACTGAGGTTGGGTGTTTGAGGTCATTCTCAGGCTGCAGAATGAATTTGGGACCAACCAGAAACCCCCCTGATGGTAGATAAGAATCTACCTGTACTTCTCAACAGACGTTGAAGTTGCACGCCTAAGACTTTTGCACAGTACTGTATGTGTACAAATTTTTCTAGTTTCGCTTCTCCTTTATAATGAAGTTGATGAATTATGCTGACGAAAAATAACTGAAGACGATGTCGAAACGTCTGCCCAGTCGCTGTGCCTCTTCTCCCCAGATGCGTGGAAAAGAAGCACCTATTGTACTTCCTGGCTCCCCCAGCAGGAATGGCCAACTCTTCGACATCACGCACATCTTGAAGACCCACCTCTTCACAGGACCCCCTGTTTAGCATCTGGTCTTGCTGACAGTCACCTATCTTTGCCTATCAGGCCTGCGCTGTGCTTTTGTTTATAGTGTCATTTTGTTTATCGTTTGCTTTAATTTTATCTAATATTTTGACTCTGTTAGTCAATCCTTTCCATTTTTTTTCTCCGCTTTCTTGGTAACAAGCTGATCCTTTGTCAACCGTAATCACTGTCAAGACGCAAGTAGAGATTATAATAATGGTGCTTCAGAAGTATGGGAAGCAAGATGCTGGGATTATGGGCGCAGATGTTCACTGAATTTTTTTTCTCCAGAACCTTCGTTCTGTGCTCATCGAGTTTGCCTTGCTGATCTTTTGAGACCAAGCGATACGCAGCAGCGGAATCTGTTCTCCTGCTTCCTTTGCTAGAAGGCGTTCTTGCACATCACAACAGCGTGTCAAGAACTTATATCCTCACTGACATTATACTTGGCTTCATAGGCCTCCACGTGGTGCGTGTGTGAGGTGCTGTATGTGTAATTTAGTTTTTGGTTCCTGTTAATGTCATTTCTGGATGGTGCTGCATGGGTCACATCACCCGTCACAGTCCTATTGCTCAACCAGAGTACATGGACACACGTCCTCCAGCTGTAGTGTGCATGGACAGTGACTGCAATGCTTACTCTGTCAGAGCACACACACACACACACACACACACACACACACACACACACACACTTTGGATAGATTCAAAGCAAAATTCTCAATAATGTTGTTTTCTTTGGTTCTCCTCTCAAGATTTTTTAATTGGCACTTTGCAAAAGTGCCAGATATTACACTTTCTGTCCTTTTCTGACGTTTGCCGGTTCATTTTCAATTGCCGGAATGCCGAAGATTACCCACAGCGCGTCTTTTGTACAGGAGGTTAAAAAACAAAGCAAAAAAACACACTTGTTCATCAAAAGCTTTTATGAAAAATAAATGGAATCTAGCACTCAGGATCTTCCCCTTTTCCAAATGCACAGCCTAATATTGTGCTGAATTTCAGTGCCTCTTCTGTAATCTTTTTATTCGACGGGGTATTTTGTCCAGCTGTCATTTTTGTACGTTCTGTTCATAATCTTTAAAGAATTATTATTATTTCACACCCAGAAGCAATTACTCAACAAAGTTATACAAAATTAAAATTCCGTGCACATTATTGCCCTATTTAAACCAGAAAATTGTGCCACCGTGTAGACATATGAGTAAACAATACAAGAAAACAAATGAAAAACTGAAATATCGAGCTTTGTTCACATTGAAGTCCGCTGAGATGTAGTATTATTCCAGTAACTGAGTCTTGAAAGCTGATTCTTCATCATGCCAGTTATGCTTGAAAAAGGCATCAATTGAGCATCTCCTCTACTAAGTGAGGACCACGTGACTGTGTTCTCAAGGTGTGGGGATAGAAGGATCTGTTGTTCAGCTAAGCAGGTCATAAGATTAATGAAAGTAAGTGATGGAGTGAAAGAAGCAGCCAGTGTCGGGCCAGGGCTCCTGGTGACGGTGCGAGACTGGCAGCTGATGGGTGACTTAGGAAGACAGCTCAGGTTTCCAGCCACCACCGTGGAAACATCTTTGAGGCCAGTCTTTCGTTTGCTGTCGGAGGCATCTAAGCAAGGCATCTTGTTGGAGCTGGCAGTGCCTTGGGAAGAACAGATGGGAGAAGCTTAATAAAGGAAGATGATGAGAACATGTGGAGCATTATGTCCCTCAAAAGGCTGGAGGACCAGGTGTGTGTCGACTGAGGAGGGCTGTAGGGGCTTCACCAGGAAGTCCTTGTGTAGGGCCTTTAGTATGTTGGGTATCACCAGTCTGAGGAGGAAAGCTGTCAAAGACGTTACTGAGGTTGTACAGAGAGCATCTGCATTGCTCTGGATCAGGAGAGATGAGCCATGCTACCCGAATGCGGGTCGAGGCCTGAACACCCCTGGTCTGGTCACTTGGGGTGAAGCTGTGTGAAGAGAGATGGAACTCATCACAGGATAGCATCTCTTCTCCTAAACTGAAAAGATGTGTGCTAAACCATCATTTCCTACATCTTTCATACTCAGATTCAAATGCGCATAGGAAAGAGAGGTAGATAGCGCTCTTAAATTTCATACCAAGCATTTTGTTGCCAGAATTATACCACCAGTACCTTTAACTTTGTTGCTTCTATTATTGTTTCCATCTGATGATTCCATCAGGTGTCACGGCAAGAAAATTGGAGAAACACAAAATTGTACACATCAAAACTCAAAAAATATTTGCCCAATGCAGAGGTCTCAGTGCTCTGACGCCCATCTCAGAAGGGCAGGTTCTCAGTGTAGGAAAAGCTTGTAGCTGGACAGTCACACACACTCATTTGCTAAAAAACTCTTTCTGGGTTCAGCTTGAAGCCCCAAAGGCACCTGAAACGTGTCCTTTGACTGTAGGAGAAAACTGGAGTCTCCGAAAGAAGCCGATGGAAATACGGGGAGAACTTTGAAAATCCACACGGGACGTGGTTGGTTCAAACTCACTTACAGACCCAAAACCAAACAGCTGTACCACCCCAGATCTACAGGCTGTGCCACTGCCTTCAAACCCGTGTTTTAAGAAGAATTATATTCTTTTGACTCATTCCGGTCTGTGTTTTATGATTAAAATCTTACTGTAACTAAATAGTGGATCATTTGGCCAGTAGAAAAGCCTTTGACAGGGAAGCCTCGATTTCATCTAAGAATCATGAGACACCGGCCTGCATTATTATATATTAAACTCATAGTCAGCAAGATAATGAAAGTAAGGTGGTGAATACATCTTACAAATTTACAGATATAAACTGCTTAAAATGGCCAAAACCTCACCCATCCATCCATCCATCCATCCATCCATCCAGCATTTGCAACAACTGCTTGCTCAGGGCAAGATCACGGTGCTCCTGGAAACAGAAGGTGTGACGCAGGATCCTGGCCTCTCAAAAGGCAACGGCAAACCTGTTTTATACTGTGGGGAATGTGGAGTCGCCACGTCGCGTGAAACACATCTTTGGACTGTGGGAGGAGACCAGAGTTTCCGGAGGAGAGCCAAGCAAGGCAGACACACATCCACTTCGCACCAACTCAGCTGGATTCTAATCCACAGCCTAGGAGCTCTTCCTTCTGAATATAATACCAAACATTTCACATATAGTAGCATATTTTTGAACAGCAGCTCCTGTTTCCTTGTAGGACACTGGAACGGCGCTTGTGTGGTCATTCGGCTCCCTCCTCGCGGTGTTTTAAATCGACTAACATCAGCGCGAGCGCATGTTCTCTCACGCTTCAAGACGGTCTGAATAGGATCTTTTGACAAGGTTAATGACAAATTTCAAGTGTTTCACTTTTTCTACTCCGCGGCGTATTTTGCTGTGATTAGGATAAGCTTTTCAGTAGGTCTGCTCTCTTATGGGTAAAATAATGCTTCTCGAGGGATAGAATAAATAACACGCGGCTCACGCGATGCCATGTGACAATGGCAGGATTGTCTACGGATTCGAAACATGAGTCATATTAGAAAAGGGTGCATAAGAGAAGGTCCTGTTACGTGTGTGTGTGTGTGTGTGTGTGTGTGTGTGTGTGTGTGTGTGTGTGTGTGTGTGTGTGTGTGTCCATATAGGGGGCGACACTGTGTTACTCATGCAGAAAGACCCATGAACACAAAGTTTCCCTAAGGATGAAATTTTGAGTTATATTCAGAATTAACCACGAAAAAAGATTAATTCTTCTTGATGTTCAAAAATGCCCCTTTAACTCCGCTGAGTATAAAGCGTTTAATGTGTTTCCTGATGTCTGTTAGAGTTTTTTTGAGTGACTCTTTTTAGCAGTCCTGAGACTCTTCTCAGCCTGTCTTAGTGAGCCGGGATGACTGCACAGAAATACACTCCTATCCTATAATAAAACTGGCCTCATTTTCATTCTCAACTCATTCCGCTCACGCGTCCCTTTCAGTATCATGTGGCACATATATAATATTTTTTTTCTAATGAGTTTCCCCCTTTTCCCCCAATTTATTCATTTCCAGTTCTGTCTTCTTGCTTCTTGGCCAATGTTTCCAATTCCCAGTCCTGTCACTCGGCTTACTTTCCACACTGCTGGTCACGTGGCACTCGAAGGGGGGGCAGGAGATGGCACTCTGAGTGTGTGTGTGTGTGTGTGTGTGTGTGTGTGTGTGTGTGTGTGTGTGTGTGTGTGTGTTGGGCGATGAGCAAACGATGACTGGAGCCGGACAATCGAGGCCTCTCTCACCCCAGGCCAGTGACACCTCACAGGCCCCCTGGGGAGGGGGGGGGCTTTTCAGACTCCTGTGGCTAGATGGTTTTCCCCAACCAAGCACCTCAAAAATCACTGCAGTGTGTTAAAAGGCTATCAGCATGTAAACATCTAAGACACAGCGTATTTATCACTGGATCACATCAGTTAGAAATAATATCCCTTGTTTAAAAAGAGTAAGAAAAGTCAGGAACGGGTCTGACTGTCACCAGACTGTTGTATAAATCAGTAAACGCCGCACGTTACATTATTAATGGAAATTTATAATACTGTCACAATATCTGCTTTATGAGGCATCACGTCTAAATAATACATATAATTTAAAATTAGGTCCTTTCCGAAGGGACTTGTTTTACACCTAGGCTGTGCCATAGGGCATATTTAAAATATTGTCGTCTCAAATATCACACGTCTAAGATTCTGCGGTATCTTTAGCGAATTTTATATTGGCGAATATGTGAATAATACATGCGTGTTTATTTCTCTGTGCGGGATAAGCAGTGTGCGTGCCAGGCGTGCATATCGGAGTTCGAGTAAGTATATTAAGTCTCTGACAGCACAAAATGAGAATGATTAAAAATGCATGGTTGCACAAACCATCCGCAAATCACTGTTGTGATTCATCCATTTATAAAGCCCCCTCTCTGGAGGTAAAAGTCGCGGTCCGCAAAACAGCTGCTTTGGGATTTCCGAGACGGGGCGACTCCGTCATCGGAAAAGGTTCTTTGTCTTCCGAGCGTCAGATGACGCCGTGCGCCGTCGCGTTTTATCCGTGCGGGTTCCTGGAGGTGTTGTAAAGGAAGGAAAAAACAAGGAGGAAAATCCCAGCAAGTGAACCACCTTATGTGGACGGGTACAACCACAACCCTCTGCTCCTCCTCGGCCCTCACTTCACAGCTCCAGCGGCATTTTGTAATGAAAGCCCGCGCATTTCTCCCAACTCTTTCATTTTCACTGTTTTACTTTTGTTGCATTTCATTCCCCTTGGAAGCAAGCGCATCTTTCAAGTAGTTTAAATAAACATTTTTTGGCACAGCAATTACTGCATCTTTTTGTTTTCGCTGGGACCTCCTGTTCTAACCTCAGATCCGGCAGATTGGCTCCCAGGAGGTGCATCTGGCTTTGGATGAGCAGCTCACCATGCAGCTTATTGCATACAGCATTATTTTGCCACAGCACACTGTATGGAATTTATTTATAGAGACTTTTAATTTACTTAGATTTTTTTTTTTTTGCATTTTGATTTTTTTTTGTATGGATAACCTTTGGATAAAAAAATTCGTTACAGCAAAAATTTCCATTCGGATTCAGATAAATAGGAATTTCATTTGAGGAACAGTCATGGCGAAAATTTGGACACAGCGAGATCCTGAGGAGTTACTGCATGTTGGTACTTTGGCAGCTGCAGTCATGTTGAAGCCAAAAGGGGTTTGTATAAATGGTAGCTGGTCGATAGCACAACCGATGAATAGAAATAAGCAGTAAGATGTTTTCCCCATCAACTCTCAGCAAATCCTCATGTATTTGTTTACAAATTTCACTTGTCTGTTCCGTTTAAACCGCACCATATTTTCTGAAGCAAATTGGCCCCAAGAGCCAGTTTCTGCAGAAGTCTGGCCTACAGCCTCCCTGGGAGAAACTGAAACCTTGAATTCATCTCCATATTTAAGATATATAACTGTCAGGAACAGCTAGTGACAAACATACTGTCTCTGTGGCACTATCCAACACTTGTCTTCTCTCTGTTTACCACATGCTTGTGTACGTGTTTTGGTTTTACAAGAATTTGTGCTGCGGGTGCTTTTTGACCTCCTGCATCACCTACAAGGTGTGCAGTTTATCTGTTTGTAGCTCTAGAAGCTTCGGTGAAATGGTGACAGCAGCACTCAAGAAGTTCCCCTGAAAGGCCTCTGCTGAACCTGAATCTGCCATTTGTTATGGTAGCCTTGTAAACCCATTGTTGCCATTTGTTTGGACTGCACGACAGTCTGGTTTCACCAGAAATGACTTTCAAGGCTCTAAGAACTGCAGGTAGAAGCCAGCAGAAAGGGACCGACTTCCATCTTGTTTAGCATTATGCCCCCTCCTATCCTACATGGCTGCTAAACATTATGCTGACAGCATTCTTTATAAAAATGATTCAAACGATGATAGAGAACTAAGGGAATCATCACCTCATCTTACTACCCACACCTAATGTGGGGAAAAAAAAGTGTGATATATGCATATTAATAAAACAAATTTTTTTTCACCGAATAATATAAGAATAACGGCTGAAATTATCTTTCGCAAATCCTTGTCACAGCTGTTGTTCTGTTTGCACGGCACATGCTGGAGTCCTTCATTAACCGGAGGCTGGTCCACAGTCTGGAAAGATGACCTCAGCATCAGGGGACGAGGACAACATCTGTTTTCCCAAGACAGTTCCGCTTATGCAATATTCAAGAGGTTCGCAAAGGTGCCGCATTCTCTGGGTATCGGTGTAAGTGACCAACATCTGTCCAAAACGTGCCATTTATGCCATACAGGACCTGTTTTGTATCAGTCTGCACACACTGTGTGTGACACCTTGTTTTGAGCGTGAAGTCAGGCAGCACGCGAGGGGACGACTGCTAAAGCATTCGAGTCGATCCGCGACCACCGCTGAAATCCTACAATGAATTATGAGTCCAATAAATTTTGCAATCAAGCTTGAAATATGAATTCTAGCCAAGAGACATTCTTTTTTATTTACGCGAAGAAGCATAAAATAAAACCCCGATCGTATTTGACTCTTTCGCGGATTCAATTTTCGTCAAGAAATTCAGCAGCCTTCTTCTGAGGATAAGGGGACAGAAATAAGAAGAAAAAAAAAGAAGTGAATCCCGGCTTATTTTCCCCTTGACTACTTGCCAGTCACCTTGATGGACTGTTGACACAGAGCGATGCGGCCTTTTCTCCCGCCGTGCGCCACTCGGATACGAGAGAAAACACAAAATTTAGGGGTCATAAAGAAAGAAAAAGGCAAATATCAGATTTTCCCCACTTCTTCTGTTCTGTTCACTGACCGACTTGCTTGTTGGCCTCAAAGGTTTACTGATGTCTCCTGCAGAGATGTGTGGCAAAGGCTCTAAGTATGACTAAGTATGTACACATTCGGTATGTAAGTATGACATCATTTACTGTATGTTGTTATGTTGATCTTTCACATCTATAAATATGTAAATAATATGTATAAATATGCTTTGTTATTAACTTCGGTGGTCCTGTAGTGGAATTATGGGGGGGGGGGGGGGGGGGGGGACGCCAATAAG